>JAAAKG020055390.1:1906-39772 GCA_010014905.2 Druon quercuslanigerum | reverse complement strand
GTTGCAATCTGTAGTAATCCACTTGTAATCCAAAGTAATCCACGATTCAAGAAGAGTGGGAAAAATCTCTGGTAACCCGTTGGACCTAATTGGCCCTAATTCACAGAAATCAAGTTATAATATAGAGTAATCCAGTTGTAATCTGAAAAACTTTTAGTCTTAAAACCCCCATAGTAATACACTTCTATTCCTCAGTAATCTACTTGTAATACAAAGTAATCCATGACTCCAGGTAAATAGAAAACAACTCTGGTGACTCCTTGAACCATCTGGTAATTTAAACTGATAATTTAGTGTAATCTGGGTAATCCAGTGTAATCGGCCCTAATTCAGAGAAATCCAGTTGCAATCTGTAGTAATCCACTTGTAATCCAAAGTAATCCACGATTCAAGAAGAGTGGGAAAAATCTCTGGTAACCGGTTGGACCTAATTGGCCCTAATTCACAGAAATCAAGTTATAATATAGAGTGATCTAGTTGTAATCTGAAAAACCCCAAAGTAATCAGCTTTTTATCCGCAGTAATTCACTTGTAATCTGGGAAACCCCCAAAGTAATCTACTTATAATCCTCATTATTCAACTTTTAACCTCAAAACCTCTAAAGTAATACACTTCAATTGTTTAGTAATCTACTTGTAACCTACAGTAATCCATGACTCAAGGTGAATAGAAAACAACTCTGGTGACCCCTTGAAATATCTGGTAATTTCAACTAGTAATTTAGTGTAATCTGGGTAATCCAGCGTAATTGACCCTAATTCAGAGAAATCCAGTTATAATATTCAGTAATCCACATGTAATCTAAACTAAAACACGATTGAAGACGAGTGGGACAAAAATCTGGTAACATGCTGGAACGCCCGGTCATCTAAACAAGTAATTTGGTGTAATCCAACAAGTCCAGTGTAATCGTCCCTAATTCAGAGAAATCCAGTTATAATCTGGAGTAATCCACCTGCAATCAAAAGTAATCCACGATTCAAGAAGAGCTGCAAACAACTAAATAACCCGCTGCACCGTTCGGTTATTTCTACTGGTTATTCGGTGCAATACAGATAATTCAGGTTAGTCGGCCCTAATTTAGAGAAATGAAATTATAATCTAGGTTAACCCAGTTGTAATCTGGAAAAACGCACAATAATCAGCATCTAATCTAAAAATAAAGTAATACATTTTAGTCCTCAGTAATTCACTTCTAATCCTCTGTAATCGACTTGTAAGCCACAATAATCTATTATTCGAGCCAAATAGGCAACGAAAATTCGCTGGACCCCCCCCCCAGGTTATCTAATTGGGTAATTCGGTGTAATCCGAATAATCCACTGTAATGCGGTAATCCAGTGTAATCCGATAATCTAGTGTAATCCATATAATCCAGTGTAATCGACCCTAATTCAGAGAAATCCAATTGTAATGTGGAGTAATCCATATCTACTTGTAATTTGAAAAAAAACGAAAGTAAGCAAATTCCAATCCTATGTAATCCACTTGTCATCTGGAAAACCCCAAACTAATTAAATTCGAATCCTCAGTAATCCACTTCTAATCCAGACTAATCAAATAATTGCGTCCTTATCCAGAATGATCCAGTTCTAGTCTACAGTAATTCATTCCTAATCGGATTAATCCACTGTAATCCACTTATATTTTAACGTAATCCACTTTCAATCAACTTTTAATCCAGCGAAATGCATTTAAAATATGAAAAAATGTAGTTGTAATTCGGAGAAACCCAGATCGAGTTTGAAGTAATCCACTTTTCATTTAGATAACTTGGACTAATTTAAGATCAAAAATCTATTTCGTTAAAAACTGTCTGTTTTGATACAAAAATTAATCTTCTTCGTTGAAAATTTATGGTTTTGTTTAAAAAATTAACAACTTCTTAGCAAATTTATTCCAATTCTTAGGAAATTCAATAATATTGGAAAAAAGTAATTTTTTAACTTCAACTGTTTTATTAAAAATTTATCTTTTTTGAACAAATAGTTTTCTTTGCTTGGATTCTTTCATAGTTGAACCTTCATGTAAATTTGTGTATTTTTCTGGCAAAATATTTTTTTGGTAGAAAATGAATCTTCTCTGTTGTGAATTAATTTTTTGTTGGAAAAAACTCAATTATATGGTTGATAATAATTCTAATTAGTACAAAATTTAACTTTCTTCAGAAAATATATGTTTTAGAATAAAACTCTACAGTTTTCTTGAATATTCGTCTTTTTGGGTTATAAATTTAACAACTTTGGTAGAAAGTGTAATTAGTTGCTTGCCAATTTTTTTAAATTCATTTTTACATTAAAAAATTTAACAGTTTGTTGCAAAATTATCATTTTGGTTTAAAATTTCAACTACTTTGGTATAGAATTTAACTATTTGATTAACAATTAACTTAAGTTATTGAAACTCCATGTATTTTGTTAAAAATTTGTATTTTCAGTAGAAACATATTCTGCTTTGTTTAAAATTTAACTATTTCATTGAAAATTAATCCAGTTTGCTGAAAATTTAAACATATTGTTAAAAGTATCTTTTTTGGTAGAAAATTTAACAATTTTGTTAAAAAATGGTTGTTTTTAATTAAAAGTTATTTTTTAACTTGAAGTATCACTATTCCTGTTAAGAATTCATCATTTTCGTTAAAATTTTATTTCACTGACTAACACCTAATTATTTTTTTGTAAATTCGTTTTTGCCTTAATTGAAGATGAATTTTTTAACCAAAAAATTAAATATTCCATTTTTTATGAAAAATTTATTTTCTTTAGTTAAAAATTTAACTTTTTGGTTGAAAATTTATATCTTTATTAAGTAAATTCACTTATTTCATTTAAAATTATTTTTTCACCTTAAAATAAAAACTTTTCGAAATAAAAAATTTATCATTAAATTCCTGAGATTCAAGGCCATTTTTTTTAATTCTGAAAGATTTGCAAAAATTTTAAGATATATATGAAGCATTTGAGAAGATATTTAAAAGTTTAAAAAAAAATCTATAATTAATTTCAAATTAAAAAATATTTAAACAAATTTTTAACAAAAGGTATTTTGTGTTTCACTTTTGATATAAAGTTTTGAACCTTTATAAGATTTTAATAAGGTTTCGAAATAATACAAAAAAATTATTGAGCTTCATGGAGTAATTTATAATGCTTTTTATTTTGAAAAATTAGTCTTAAGAGAATATATAAAAGTATTTTATGACATCTTGATACATTTCCAAAATTGTCAAACATAGAATTTGGAAATTTTGAAGGACATTTTTTAATTCTGCAGACTTTAAAAAAAATTTGAAAAAATTAAATTATTTTAAACGATACTTTACAGTATCTCTTGAAGTTTTTCAAAAATCAAAAAATGAGAAAAAATTGGATCTATTTCGAAAATTGAAAAACGTAGTTTAAATTTCAGAATCTTTAAAAAAAAAACTTAAAAGTTCTCATGAATTGTAAAAAGTTCCAAGAAAATAAAAAAACTTTTTTTAAGTTTCCTAGTACAATTAAAAAATATTTTTAACGTTGAGAAATTAGTTTTGAAAAAAGTTTTAACAAATTTCTAAAGATGTTTGAAATTTAATTTTTATTCTTCATACTTAATCTTTGTTGTTAAAAATGCAACTGTCGCGTTGACATGATCTTCTTTGTTAAAAATTAATATTGGTAAAAATTCATCTCTATAGTTAAGAATGTAACTATTTTCTGAAAAGTTTGAATTCAACTCTTTTATAACAATAAATTTTGTTTTATTGTAAAAAAATTAACGAAAATAATTATATAATTATATAATTATAAAAACTATATAATTTTCGTTTTTTTGATACAAAAAATGTATCAAATAAAAATTATATATAATATTTTACACTAGTATAATTTTTTTGCTGCATATACACTTTTTGTTGAGTATTTATTTTCTTTGTTTAAAAATTTCACTATTTAGTTAAAGAGACTTATAGGCAAGAGATTACTTTTAATTTAAAAATTTTAATTTTTGACACATCTGACAAATTAACTTGAAAAATAAAAATAGTTAGTCAAAATGTTGATTTGCATTAAAATATTAATGTAAATACATAAACAATATTTTATTTATCTGGGCAATTCTGCAACAGAATGATAGTCTTTAAAAGACCAGACCCAAGAGTGAGAATGGCAAAATAAATATTTTTAACCGTGTAATCGCCTTTGGTGAAAGCCACAATGTGTGTCGCTGAGGTGTCGATTGTATCACGACACACCTGGGTGTGTGGCAAAAGGGGATGAGAAAAAAAAGAAAAAAAAGCACTTTAAGAAAGATGGAAGAGGTGTGTACAGCTATAATACTAGAGTCACTGGACTTCTAACCGAAGCCCATCGACCACCCATTCTATACGCGTGGTGCCTTTTGGCATGTAGATCCTCTGATTACAAACTGGATGCGAATTAAATGACCAAGCTAGGGATCATTTCTCTTCCAGATCAGTTAATTCCTATTTTTAACGATAAAAGTGATAACATGATTCTCCTACGTTTCCCCTGCTTTTTTTTAATTTCATTTTTTCCTGTATTTAAAAAAAAAGTTTCCCCTTTTCTCTTCAAATATACGACACTTGAAAATATATCAGTCAGTTTTATTTTTCTATGAATATTTTCTTATAACATATTTATGTGTGACTATGTGAAACTATTCACCTGGGATGATTGCTAGACAGATTGATCAGCGATTAATGTTTGTTTCTATTAAAATGTATTAATTTTTTTAATTTCGTTAATCTAAAATTCAGTTGATAATATTATTCACAATCTTTCCCCTATTTCCCTACGCTTCCCCTTCTATTTCTAAATTCCCTTTTTTCCCGATCATAGAAAAACTTCCCCCTTTTTCCATTTTCTTTTTATATATACGAAACTTGAAAATATAGCAGTCACTTTGCGTATTTTTGTCTATTTCCATTAAAATTTATTGAATTTTTTTGGATATTATTAATTTAAAATTCAACTGAAAAATATTATTAACAATCTGTCCCCACTCAATTTGCATATTTTTATGTGACTTTGTCAAACTCTTCACCTGGAATGATTGCTAGAGAGATTGATCAGCGACTTATGTCTGTTTCTAATAAAATTTATTACATTGTTTTAGATTTTATTAAATTGAAATTCAACTGATAATATTATTCACAATCTTTCCCCTATTTCCCTACGCTTCCCCTTCTATTTCTAAATTCCCTTTTTTCCCGATCATAGAAAAACTTCCCCCTTTTTCCATTTTCTTTTTATATATACGAAACTTGAAAATATAGCAGTCACTTTGCGTATTTTTGTCTATTTCCATTAAAATTTATTGAATTTTTTTGGATATTATTAATTTAAAATTCAACTGAAAAATATTATTAACAATCTGTCCCCACTCAATTTGCATATTTTTATGTGACTTTGTCAAACTCTTCACCTGGAATGATTGCTAGAGAGATTGATCAGCGACTTATGTCTGTTTCTAATAAAATTTATTAAATTGTTTTAGAATTTATTAAATTGAAATTCAACTGATAATATTATTCACAATATTCCCCATATTCCCCTACGTTTCCCCTTCTTCGTTCAATTCCCTCTTGTCCCGATCATCGAAAAACTTTCCCCTTTTTCGATCTACTCTTTATATATACGATATTTGAAAATACATCACTTCCCCTTCTTTTTATAAAGTCCTTTTTTTCCCGATAATCGAAAAACTCTCCCATTTTTTCATTTTCTCTTTATATATACGACACTTGAAAATATATCACTCAGTTTGCGTACTAATCTTGTATACTTTGTGAAAATTTTCACCTGGGATCATTGCTAGACAGCCTCATCAGCGCCTTATGTCTGTTTCTATTAAAATTTATTAAATTTTTTTTGATTTTTTGAATTTAAAATTCAACTAATAATATTATTTACAATATTTTCCCTATTCCCCTACGTTTCCCCTTCTTTTTACTGAATTCCCTCTTTTCCTGATCATCGAAAAACTTCCACCTTTTTCCATTTTCTCTTTATATATACAACACTTGAAAATGTATCACTCAGTTTCCGTATTTTTGTGCGACTTTGTGAAACTCTTTACCTGGGATGATTGCTAGACAGATTGATCAGCGACTTATGTCTGTTTATATTAAAATTTATTTAATTTGTTTGAATCTCTTTAATTTAAAATTCAACTGATAAAATTATTCACAATCTTTCCCCTATTACCTAAAGTTTTCCCTTTTTTTTCAAAATTTCCTTTTTTCCCGATTATCGAAGAACTTCCCCCCCTTTTTCTATTTTCTCTTTATATATACGACACTTGAAAATTTAAAATTCAGTTTTCGTATTTTTTTATGACTTTCTGAAACTCTCCACCTGGGATGATTGCTAGCCAGGTTGATCAGCAACTTGGGCATGTACGTATTAAAATTTATTTTACCTTTTAAAATGTCGTTTATTTAAAATTGAAGTATGTAGAATTTAAATGAAAATGTTGTTGAATCTATACAAAGAACTTTTAAAATAAAATAAATGAAAGTACGATTGTCTCTTTCTCCATATTTAGGATTCTTTTGTTAAATTTGAAATTACATCTGTCAATGTGTGAGAGATATTATAACAATCGTTGTTATTATTTAATAAACAATACTATATAAAATTTTTTTTAAAACTACAAAAATTATTTTATTTTGAATATATCAGGACTCCATATAATATATTTTATCTAACAAAGAACATTAATTTTAAACCAAATAGTTGAGTTTTTAAATAAAAAAATTTGTTTTTAACCAAAAATATTAATTTTTAGTTAGATTTTGAATAGAAAAAAAAATTATTTTTATGTCAAAAAACAATTTTTCATCCAAATTATAGATCTCCAACAAAAAAGTTAATTCATAAGAAAGAAGTTTAACTTTCAACCAAGTAGTTGAATTTTCATCAAGAAGAACAAATTCTTAACAAAATACACGAATTTTCAAATGGAAAATATAAATAGACAATCGATCTTAATAATTATCTTTTCAGCTCAAAAAATTAATCCTCAACAACAAAAAAACATCTGCATAGTTGAATTTTCTATTACTAAAAATAAATTTACAATCAAAAATATAATAGTTAAACTTTTAGTTATATTACCGTTAAAAAAATGTTAAAAAAATAATTTAATTGTTCATAAAATGATTAAATTTTTTTTATCAAAATAGTGCCATTTTGAACGAAAAAGCTAAATCGACAAGCAAGATGATTAATTTTTTACCCAAAACCAAAATGTCTTACGAAATAAATAAATTTTCACTCCAATACTTGAATTTTGAACCACATAATACATTCTGCAATCGAAGAGATAAATTTTTAAAAAAACTTAATTTTCGAGAAAAAAGAAAAGTTTTAATATAATATATGAATTTTTTATATGAGAAAGACAAATTTTTACCAAAATTAAAATGGTTACCTTTCCAGTTAAAAAATTAATTATTAGCCAAAATACCAAGTATAGTAGTAGTTTAACCAAGTAGTTGAATTTTCAACAAAAAATTATAAATGCTTAACAAAAGTATAATAATTAAAATTTCAGATTAAAAAATGTTATCATAAAAATAAATTATATTTCAACAAGATTATTAAATTTTCTACCAAAATAGTTGAATTTCCAACCGAAAAAGGAGAATTTAAACAAAAATACATACATTTTTTAGATAAAAAGCCCCAATAACAACAATTAATCAAGAAAAAACTATTTTGGGCCCCTATCAGAATATTTAGTTTAGAAAAAACTGTTTGGAGCCCCTATTAGAATATCCAGTCTAGAAAAAACTGGATGGGCCCCAATAACAATATCCAATCCAGAAAAAACTGGTTGGAGCCCCTATCGGAATATTTAGTTTAGAAAAAACTGTTAGAACCCCTATAAGAATATCTAATCCAGAAAAAACTGGTTGGGGACCACATAACAATATCCAATCCAGAAAAAACTGGTTAAGGACCCTATTAGAATATCCAGTCTAGAAGAAACTGCATGGGGCCCCAATAACAATATCCAATCCAGAAAAAACTGGTTGGGGCCCCTATCAGAATATCTAGTTAAGAAAAAACTGTTTAGAGCCCCTATCAGAATATCTCGTCTAGAAAAAACTGATGGGTGCCCTGTCAGGTTCTAGTAAAGAATTTCGTGCCTCGTATAGTTATAGCAAATCTATCTGTATCCTGTTTTTTTTTTTAAGAAAAAAATGCCATCCTTATGAAAAACTATAAACGTTCAGAAACAATTACATTTCCTGTCCTTGTAAAAAGTTGTAAAGTAGTCTACGACGGGAAAAAACGAAATATCACATCAAGAAAAAGTTAATTTTTAATTAATTGCCTTTAGATTAGAAATAGGGAAATCTATCCAGGGCCCTACTAAACCCGGATCGGAATTTCTAAATGGGACCTATGTAAATTACTCCGAATTACCTTTATTACTCTAATGTATATAGGTAGAAGTTAATTACTTGGATTACCTAAATATTACTTCATATCTCGGATTACATGTGGATTAAAAATGGACTGCGATGGGTAACAAATGGATTACTCTCATTGTATGTATATTACTCCGAATAATAGGGATTGCATGTGGAATACTATAAGTTATAATGGGATAATTTCTCATTAGAATTCGATTACAACTAGATTACAACAAATTATAAGTGGATTATTCAAAACACCGCCAAGAAATTATTTAGTTTACGACCGAGTTACTTCAGATTAAACTGGATTACTTCATGTTAGGATTAAATTACAAGTGGCCTATTATGACTAAAAGCGAATTTATCCAAATTCACTGGATTACTAGTATAATACTGGATTTTTTTGATTACACTGGATTCTTAGGATTACCGTGGATTACCATTTCGGATAACCGAGTGCTTATCGAGTTACCGGGTTTTTTTTCCATAAAAGTTGAATTATGTGTTTTAACTATATAAAGGCTAATTTTTACCCAGAAATGCTTTGGTAAAGTTTTCAGATAAAATGATTATTTGCCAATTAACCCTTTCCGGCATACATTTTTTAGGGAAAGAAATTTTCATGAAAATTGGTACATTAGGGTTTTTGGGATCACTGATCACGTATCTGGACTCAGATTTATAAAATTTAAAATGATGGATCCAATATGGCGACCTAAATGTGGAATATTTTTGGATGCTTTTTGAGAATTGGTATACATGGGTTTTTGTGGGGTCGCTAACCACGAATCCGAACTCAGATTTTGAAAATTCAAAATAGCGGATCCAATAAGCCAGCCGAAATATGGAATTTTTTTTTTTAAATTGGTGTACAGGTGTTTTTGGTATCTCTGATCACGAAGCTGAACCTAGATTTTGAACATTAAAAATATCAGGCCGAAATTCAGTTTACAAAAATATACACCTATTCACCTAAAACATGGACTAAATAGTCTAAAAATTTTTTACGAAAATTTTTTCATTGCGTGGAAAAATCAGAAACTGCTTGTCCTAAAAAGTCCAATCATCTTTTTCATAAAGTCTGGAACACTAATTTTAAAAAAAATTCAGATTGTGTAGTCATTTTGGATTGTCAAAGTCTGATTTCAGACTCATGATCAGCGACCCTGAAAACCTCTGTGTACCAATTTTCAGAAAAAAAATCCAAAAATATTCCAAGTTTCGGGAGCCATATTGGATCCGCCATTTAGAATTTCCAAAATCTGAGTTCATATTCGTGATCACTGACCCTAAAAATCCCTGTATATTAATTTTCAGATAAAGTCATAAAGCATATAATGGAAAGTTTTTTGAATAATGAATTTTTTCAACAAAAAAGGCTTTTTCATCTTCGTTTATAAGTATTAACAAATTATTAAAAAAATGTAGGCCCTTTGCCCATAAATTTTAAATTTTTATCATTCTGCGGCATGAAATTAAAAAAAAAACCTGTGTAAAAAACAATAAAAACTACTCTGAAATCGTAAAAAGTGATATGAAAAAGGTGGAAATACGGTATTCCCACCATGCCGCAAAGGGTTAAAAAAGATTTCAATAAATAGTAATAAAATTTTTGGAATATTTACGTATATTACTCGGAATTATCAGGATCACTCTGAATTTGGTACAACTTAATTTGGATTACTCTGGATTAAGTACAACCTAATTACTTGGATTGCTCTGGATTAAGTATAAGTTAATTATTCAGATTACTCTGGATTAGGCAAAAGTTGATTAGTTTTATTGTCTAAATTATTAGAATTTAACTCGATTATGACGGGATTAAACTGGATTACTTTGTGTTGGGACTAAATTACAAGTAGTCTAAACTAAAAATTCACAATACCTTTGTAAATTACTTGGATTACTCTGGATTAAGTATAAGTTAATTATTCAGATTACTCTGAATTAGACAAAAGTTGATTAGTTTTATTGTCTAAATTACTAAGAATTTAACTGGATTATGACGGGATTAAAACTGGATTACTTTGTGTTGGGACTAAATTACAAGTAGTCGAAACTAAAAATTCACTACTTCACTACTTGGATTATTTAAATTACTTCAAATAAATTACATTGAAAATGGATTACTATTGACTTTAGGTTGATTATGGTAGATTACAAGTGCATTATTTGTGTAACCTAAATTACTCTAATTTATACATTACAAGTGAATTACAGCGGGTTTGAACTGGATTTATCCATGCTAGAACTGGATTACAATGGGGTTGATACGAATTGTATGTATACATTGCACCAAATACACATAATAACTGGTTTAAAACCAGATGACTGGATTAAGCGGATTACCCTTGATTACTTGGATTAGACTGTATATCTCATATTACACTGGATTAGCAATTCCGATAATCGATCGTTGCACCACATTAGCGGAGTATCCCTAAAAGTTGAATTAAGTTGTTTTAATTAAAAAAGCCTAATTTTTACCCAGCAATTGAATATGGTTAAATTTTCAGTTAATGAATACTTCTCAATAAAATAAAATTCAACAAAACAGTTAAAGAAAATTTGAATTACCTATGTAAATGATTACGAATTACCTGCATCACTATGGATTACAAGTTGATTACTTGGAATACTTAAATTTTTTCAAAAAAACGGGTTACAACTTAAATACTTGGATTACTCTGGATTAAGTATAAGTTAATTATTTAGATTACTCTGGATTGGGTGAAAGTTAATTATTTGGATTACGCTGGATTAGGTACAAGTTGATTACTTGTATTGCCTCAATTACTTAGAATTCAACTGGATTACAACCGGATTAAAACTGGATTACTTTATGTTGGGACTTAATTACAAGTAGACTAAACTGAAAATTCAAAATACCTTTGTAAATTACTCGGATTAACTGTATAACTCTGGATTACAAGTTTATTACTTGGATTACTTAAATTGCTTTAAATAAATTGCATTGGAAATGGATTACTATTGATTTTAGGTTGATTATGATAGATTATAAGAACATTATTTGTATTACCCAAAAGACCCTATTTATATATTACAAGTGAAAATTTGAATTACCTATGTAAATTATTACGAATTTCCTGCATTACTCTGTTTACACGGTAATTAATTGGATTACTTAAATTACTTCAAATAATCCAATTAAAAAATACACTCAAAAAATGTCTGGGTAAATCAACCAGAAATCTGATAAAATGCGCCCTTACTACTTCTTCTGGTTAAAGTAATCAGAATTCTAATTGTTTTAATCAGAATTATTAATTTATCAAACCAGAATCTCTGATTTATTTAACCAGAAAAAAAAGTAAGGGCATACTTAGCCAGAATTCTGATTAATTTAACCAGATATTTTTTGGAGGTAATTACTCCATGCTAGAACTGGATTGCAAGTGGTTTGCTACGAAATAGATGTATATTATTATAAATACACTGGATCACTTTTTCAAAACTTGATTTCTGGATTACTTTGAATTATTGAAATTACTCTTGCATTATTCTGCATTATATGCATTACACTGAATAGTCCGAATTACTCCGGATTACTCTGAATAATCCGTATTACTGTGGATTATATACATTATATACACTGCATTACCACATTCGATTGCCGAGCGTTCCTCAGTGAAAAAAAGCATTTTTTTAGTGTAAAATAATTAGCACTAATTATGTAAATTATTCCGAAGTACCTGCATGACTCTGGATTAAACCTTAATTAATTGGATTACTTAAATTAATTCAAAAAATCCAATTGAGAAAAGGATTACTTTAGATTGTAGGTTCATTATGGTACACTCAAAAAAAATTTCTGGTTATAACTACTAGAATTCTGATTAAATCTTGCCCTTACTATTTTTTCTGGTTTTTATCAAAATTTTTGATTACCATAACCAGAATTCTGGTTATTCTTAATAAAAAAAAAATTAAGGGCATATATAACTAGAATTCTGGTTAATTGAATCAGACATTTTTTAGAGTGTAGATTACAAGTGGATTACTTGTATTACGTAAATTACTCTAATTTATCTGGATTACAAGTAGATTGCTACGAAATACAAGTATATTACTTTAAATACACTGGATCACTTCTTTAAAAGTGGATTACTGGATTACTTTGTATTATTCGGAACACTCTGGATTACTAGTATTATTCTGGATTATTCGTATCATGCTGGATTAGCCGGATTACTCTGGATAATCCAGTTTCTCTGGATTACTCGGATCATACTATATTACTCATATTACATTGGATTACAATTTCCTATAACCGAGCATTCAGCGTATTAACGGAGTCAAGAAGTCTATCCTGGATTATAAACTATATAACTTCATTTTATAACTAAATTAGAAGTTAACTAAACGGATTAAAATTGGATTTCTCTAAATATATTTACTTTTATAATGCTTGATTATTCGCATTACACTGGACTACCAGTACGGATAACTACTACTATACCACTAATACGAATCGACTGCATTACTGTGGATAACAAGTTAATTACTTGGATTACCTTATTTACTTCAAAAATGTGGGTTATAAATGGATCACGCTGGATTATATGTTGATCACGGTAGAGTACAAGACAGTGGATTACATATGAATTAAATTACGCGAATTACTTTTATTTATCTGCATTCCAAGTGAACTACAGCGGATCAAAACTGGATTACTCGAACGCCAAATACAATCGACCACACTTGTTTAAAAGGGGATTACTGGGTACTTTTGATTAAACGGATTATTCTGGATTACTTGGATTATTCTGGATTATTTGGATTATTCTGGATTACCGAAATAACCTGGATTTTTCGGATTACTCTGGATTACTCGGATTACACTATAATACTCTTATCATCTGCATTACTCTGTATTACAAGTTAATTAGTTGGATTACCTAAATTGCCTAAAATAAACAGGATCACAAATGGATTATTCTGGATTGTAGGCTGATTGTGGTAGATTTCAAGTGCATTATTTTTATTACGTAAATTACTCGGATTTGTCAATTACAAGTGAATTAAGGCGGAATCGGAATGGATTATACTACATGCTATAACTGTATTACAAGTATTTTGGTACGAATTACATGTATGTTACTCCAAATACACCTATTTATTTGTTTAAAACTGGATTATTGGATTATTCGGATTACTCTTGCTTACTTGGATTACACTGTATTACTCATATTACACAGAATTACCAATTCCGATAATTGATCGTTTCACCACATTACCGAAGTTTCCCTATAGGGTTGAATTAAGTTCTTTTAATTAAAAAAGGCTCATTATTACCCATTAATTAAATGGGTAAATTTTCCGTTCAAAGAATTATTCTCAATAAGAAGATATCAACAAAATAGTTAAAGAAAAAGTAGATTAACTATTGTAAATTATTACGAATTCCCTGCATTACTATGGATTACAAGTTCATTATTTGGATTACTTGAATTACTTAAAAAAATAATGGTTACAACACGATTACTTTGGATTGTTGGTTGATCATGGTACGCTCAAAAAATTTTTTGGTTAAGTCAACCAGAATTCTTGTTAAATATGATATTACTATTTTGTATGGTTAAAGTACTCAGAATTTTGTGATTATTTTAATCATAAATTCTGGCTTATTTTACCAGAATACTGGTTACTCTAATAAAAAAAAATAGTAAGGGCATATTAAATCAAAATTCTGGTTAATTTCACCAGAAATTTTTTGAGTGTATATTACAAGTGGATTACTTGTATTACGTAAACTAATTTAACTTATTTATATTTCAAGTGAATTTCGGTCGATTTAAACTGGATTACTCCGTTAAAATCGCTTCTTAAAAACTGGATTTCTGGATTACTTTGGATTATTTGAATTACTCTGGATTACTTGGATTATTCTGGATTCTTCGGATTACTCTGGAGTATGCGAATTAAACTGGATTATTTGAATTATTCTAGATTGTCATGATTAATCTGGATTACTCTGATTGCACTGTATTACTCATATTAATTACCTAAAATTTGAATGAAGTTCATTTATGTAATAAATAATATTTTTTATCCAGAAATTGAATGGTTAAATTTTCAGTTGAGATAATTGTTTCTCAATAAAAAAAATGCATTACAATAGGTAAATAAAATTTAGATAACGTATGTAAATTACTATGAATTACCTACATTACTGTGGATTACAAGTGAATTACTTGGATTATTAAAATTACTTCAAATAATCCGCTTACAAATGGATTACTCTGGATTTCATGTTCATTGTGATTAATTGCAAGTGGATTACTTTTGAATTACGTTACGTGAATTTCTCTAATTTACCGGCATTACAAATTAATTACTGCGAATAAAACTGGTTTACTCGATGTTAAAATTGGATTACAAATTACCCGAATTACTCTGCATTATCCGCTTTATTGTGGATTGAGTGAATTATGCTGCATTTCTCGTATTAGACTGGATTACTCGAATTACATGTGTTACTCATATTACAGTGGATTACTCGTTTAAAAATGGATTACAGGATTACTCTGAATTGCCCGGATGACTCGCCTGGATTACTTGGATTATTTCATATTATTCCGATTATTCTGGATGATCCTGATTACTCTGGATGACACTGGATTAATTAGAAGTGAAGTAAACGCAACAAAAGTGAATTACTCCAAGTGCACTGGATTAGTCTTATAACGCTTGACTTATGGGATTACACTGTAGTAACAGTTCAGATGACCGAGCTTTCCATTAAATTTCCAGAATTTTTCCCGAAAAGTTGAATTATGTTGTTTCAACTAAAAAAATGCTGATTTTTAACCACAAATTAAACTTTAAAAATGTTTTATTTGGAACAATTATTTCTCAGTAAAATCAAAAGACAATTTATCAATAAAATAGCTTTAAAGAATTCAGATCACCTTTATGTAAATTACTCCAAATTACCCACATTGATCTGGATTACAAGTTAATTAAATGGATTACTTAAATTACTTCAAATAAATCGGATTACAAATGGATTACGCTGGATTGTAGTTTGTTGAATCATGGAAAATTTCAACAGGACTACTCCATGTTAGAACTGATTAAAAGTAGTTTGGTACGAATTAGATGTATATTACTCCAAATACACTGGATTACTCGTTCAAAACTTGATTGCATAATTACTCTGAATTACCCGGATGACTCTGTATTACTTGGATTGATCCATATTTTCCGGATTACTCTGGATGATCCTAACTACACTCGATTGCCCTAATTACACTCTATTACACTGGATTAACATTTCCCATAAGCGAGCGTTCCACCATATTAACTCAGCCCCCCCCCCTCCCATCGTCCAGCAACTCGGCCAAGGAAAATAAAACAAGACTGAATTTTTCCAAAGCAATTTAGAGATTCTTTGAGATAGAGTTTGAAATTCCTGACGAGAATCCAGGTCCAGGTTGATTGTAGATTATTTCCTGGTATCCGGCGAGTTAAGTTGCCCATGCCGTATGGGCGGTGGCAATCCGGGACGGGCGGCTCCCATTCGTTTGCCGGGAGCCACCCTCTTTCAGAGTCACTACACGAGTTCCCCTCATTCCTCCATCACACTGCTGCAACGATTTCTGTAGGAGAATTCAGTATAGGACCATCCGAACAGTAGACTCACTCACACTTGCGCGCAAGCGCCGCGGCTCACGTATTCGTTGGTATTATGTGCCTAAGAAGTTGCTGGACCAGTCATGTGACTCTTCCCGAACAGAGATTTGGGTCGCCATTCGTGCGTGAAAGCAAGTTTTTATAAAGGAAACCATTTTTTTCAGAAAATCTAAAAGAAATAGTGAATTCTTTTTAAAGAAAGGAAAGTAATAAATTAGCGTTATAATTAGGATAAAATAATAATATTGTTATTATTTTCAATAATTCCTGAGACTAAAATATTTATTTTAATATCCGTGCATTGGAAGAAATGTTGGTCTTAATCCAAATTGCTCAATTTAAACATGAATGAATCTACAAAAACAATTAATTTTTTAATACAATTTTCAAATCAAAATTAAATACTTAAATTTTTAATTAAGAAATTAATTTAAGGATAAAATGAATTATCAGCAACTGGTTAAATTTATTACTAAAATGATGAATTTTCACCTGAAATAGTTACATTTTCAGTTGAAAGATCAATTTTGAACCAATAACAACGATTTTTTTTGTAACAAAATAGTTCAGTTTTAAACCAAAGGTATGAATTTTAAATTGAAATGATGAACCTCAAACCAAAAAAATAACTTTTTAAAATAACTGTGGAATTTTCAACGAGATTAATTCACGAGAAAATGGGTAATAGTTGATATTTCTACCCAAAAAATATTTTAATTTTAAATCAAATACTGCTTAATTCAACCAAAAAATATGAATTCTTCACAAAAATTTTGAGTTTTTAACAATAAGGATACTTTTTAACAAAACTGTTTAATTTTCAACAAAGTGGATGAAGATTTAATAAAAAATTGAGTTTTTAATGATAAAAAAGACGAATTAAAACAAAAACAATACATTTGTAACTGAACATATGAATTTTTTAAGTAGAAGAATAATTTTCTGTTTGTTGAATTTTCAACTTACGAAGACAAATCATCAGTTGAAAAGTGATTAGTTAAATTTTTAGTTAAAATCTTTATTTTCCAACCAAAACAAAAGAAAACAATCTTAAATAATAAAGGTAGTTTTTCTACAAAGCTTATTAATTTTTTTAACAAATAATGAAATTTTTAACAAAGAAGATTAATTCATTATACTAAACGGAACAAATTTTCAACAAAATTTAAAATTTTAATAATTTTGTTAAAAATTCGTCGTTTTTGGTAGAAAATTCAAATGACAATCCATATTTTTATTTGGACAATTAATTCTTGTTTTATGAAAATTCATCGTTGTGGTTGATGATTCCACCATTTTGTTAACAAAAAATTCCTTCAATTCAACTGGTAGAAAATTCGTATTTTTTGTCAAAAAATTAATTAAATTAAATTAAAAAAGAAAACTTTGCTACTTTGAACCTGATATTTTTTCAATTTAAATCAAAAAAACATGTATTAATTTTGCATTTTTAGATTATGTTTCTTTATTTACAAATTTGAGGATTTTTTTTTTTTTATGCGATTTTTCAACAAATTTGCCATACTTTTTAACATAAATAAAGATCCAAAAAACGAACAGAAGATATTAAAAGTTTTCAAAATATTTTTGTGTTCACTATTTTCAGATACCAAAGCACACATTTTTTTCATTTAATTCGATTTTTAATATATTTATCAATTTTATATCTGCTTTACATTTACAGAATTATTGCAGTCTTAACTCTAAATTTAAATCAGTGAAATTTTACGGATAATCAGTGAATTTCAGCAGTTTTTAAAATTATTATCATAATTGAGATTAAAGCATTTTAAACATTTGCAGGCTTTACGTTACATTATCATTTTTAATCTTTGTTCAAAAATTCCCAGATTTTTATAATTTAAAAAATGAAGAAACTTGCCTAATTCAAAATTTAAGTATTACATTTTTTAATCTCAAATATGGAACTTCAACTTTAAAATTTTTTATTGATATAATTTAATTTTAAAAAGTACAATGTTACACGTTGCAGAAATGTAAAAACGTACAATTTAGTTTTTTTTTTAGATTTTAAACATTATTTATTCAGATTTAAATGGACATAATTCAAGTTTAAAGATTCTATACGTTTTTTTCATTTTTATTCCATTCAAAATAATTTTTCGTTGTGGCTTAATATATTGTCAAATAAGCTTTAATACCGACCTTGACATGATTTATTTGTTGGTTATAAAATGTTACTTTTAATTTTAAAGTGCGACTCTTTGTGCATTAAAAAATTATTTTATAAAAAATGTGTTGTTAAATAAAACTAAAATCTTCGTATTTAATTTCGACTTAAATTTATTATTATTTAATGAATATTCAAAATTCTGTAAAATATTAATTGAAACCAACATAGAGGTGAATTATTTTTAATAATTTAACTAAACTAAAAAATTTCAATATAAATGTTTCTGTATGTCTGTCTCTATGTATGCATATGTATGTATATCTGACTGTGTACATGTATGTTTGTATATATGGATGCATATGTATGCATATGTACGCATATCTGACTCTGTGTATATCTCTCTGTGTATATGTGTGCATATGTATGCATATGTATGTATATATGTGCATATGTATGTATATCTGGATGTGTGTATGTATCTCTGTATTTGTTTATGTATGCATGTATGGATTTGTGTATGTTTGTTCGCATTTATGCATGCGTCCAATTTTGTACATTGATACCAAAAAATTGAAAATCATCAAAAAATCCAAATTTAACGACACATTCGAGTTTATCACCTTTTTTACGTAAGATGAATATACTTTTACTATACTGGACGACGATATACAAAAGAAAAACACAATTTTCCACAAGCGTCGGAAAAAACTTTTGACCTTCGGAAACACTTTTTACATCCTAAAATGTGCCATGTCATTCAGGATTCTACGAAACTCTGCCAATAAAATTGGGGCATTAGAGCTAACTTTTCTTTAAAAAAAAAATTCACACGGTTTATATTTTTCTTTAAAAAAACAAGTGTTGACTTAGCCCCACTAAGCCCTATTTTGCGTGCGTATGTACGAGTATGCAGACGATACGGAATTTATTGAGTCATCAATTCCCATTGTTCCAGAAAATATTCTTCCAATCTCACTGACTCCTGTCAAAGGAAAATTATAGTGATGTAATTGACAATATACTACCACCATGACTCTTTATTTCCTTCTCTCTCTCTCTCTCTTCTTTCTCACTCTCTTATTTTTTCTTTGTCTACTCCTTATATTGAAGGTCTAAAGCGGTTTCCGATACACGGCTTCTTTATATACGTTCCAATATTGATCTTACGTCATGGTGTATAACTCGCAATTCTTGTATTATTGCGGTATCGACAAGAACGACAGGATAGATAAATCTTAACACATTATTCAAATCCTTAATCAGTTTTTTAATAATTTGTGCTTGGATGAAAAAAAATTAAAGTATCGTTCCACTAGATTAAAAAAAAATGTACTTTAAAAATATACGGGAATTATTTAAGTTTAGTAAATCAAATTTAAAATTTGCATATTTTTAAATAAGGTACATGAGGTATACCGTAAAAAATAATTGTTATTTTCCCATACCAAAGTAGGTGATTTTTCCCATACTGTTGAATATTTTATACAAGCATGACAATTTTGCATGGAACATTGATGCGCGGCTGTAGAATGCGCAGCTGGATGAAGCGCGCATGCGCGACAACCATAGGGAATGGAGGAGAATGAGCAGAACACTCGTATAATACAATCATGGCCTCAAGCGTCTAATCTCTAATAGTTTTAGTATAAACTTGTGAAATATTTTGGATTTTTATTAGTGAGACAGTTAAATATTGTGAGTTCAATAAGATTTAGTGCAATTAGAAATTTTTCACAAAAAGAAGAAGGAAGCAACAAGAGAGATAAAATTTTAGACGAGCCTCTAATTCATTATAATTTAAGTACACACTTTTGGGACATTTTAGAGTTGGAGCAGTGAAAAAGTTAAATATTGTTAGTGGAATAAGGTTCAGTGCAATTAGACATTTTTCAATGTAATGTAGTATAAGTAAAGATTTGGATATTTCATACAATGTTTTAAGAATAGAAATAAATAATTTATTATTGGCATTTAATTGTAGTATGGAAAAAATATAAAATGGGTATGGGAAACATGTATCGGGAAATTGGCATATTTACCATACCCAAGTATGGGAAAATACTAACACGGTATGGGAAAATTCCCATACACGTACAACTATTTTCCCATACCGCTGTATGGAAAAATTTCAATACGTGCATGAGTTAATTAGTTCCAATACATGTATGAAAAATTTACCATAGATTTTTCTTATAGTTATACTTAAGGCCCCGGTGGAAAACTTTTTAAAAAAAAAGTACAAAAAACTAAAACTATTATAATAGTATTATTAAAAATAATAATTCGGTTGTAATAAAAAAACAACCAAAATTATAGTAGAGTACAACTTTTTAATACTGAGACGAATGCTGTACCGTTTATTCATTTTTTGTACATTGTTGTTTTTGATTGTAGTTTTAACTTTCACAAGAATTTACAAAAAAGTACAACTGCAAGAATCTAAAAGAATTTAAAGTTTTTGCATCTAAAAAGTTTTCTTTTTTTCCAAAATAGAATGAAAAATATTTAGAATATTGCAATTAGATAATTTTAAATTAAGATTTATGCACGATCGATATCACAAAAAAAACTTTTTTTAAACATTAAAGAAATAGTGCATATTTTAAAAACAATAATTAATAATCGTTATTAAAAAAAAAAAAACCTTACATATGAAATGGTTTTTCTCAACTTTATATCAATCGGTTAAAGTTATGTCATTGAAATGTTCCCAATTTTTTTCGTCCTAGGTCTAAAAGGAACCTATTTTTGACTGAAAATAAGAAATAAGCAATTAATAACAAATTTATAAAGGTGATTGCAATTAAAATATTCGAACTTATGAAACTACAAATTCTTCATTTGAAGTTATAAAAACTGAAACACAAATTAAAACACTTGAAATGGAATAATTATTAATTTCAAACTATTAAAATTAAAGCTATACAGAATGTTAATTTAGACAATGAATAATGTTCGGGTATAAAATGCAAGCTACCAACTCAAACTGAAAATTTTTTAATTAAAATAAGCCGTTAAACTGCAAAATTTTAATTTTGAATTTTTATACATTCTACAGGGAAAAGGGTTTAAAAATAGAAAACCAAGCTAACATTCACAAGGCTATAATTTTATAAAGAATAAAATAATAATATTTTTTTTAAATTATATCATTTAAAGCAGTTTTTTAATAGAAATATTAATTTATACATTATAATTTGTTTTAAACCTTTTTAAATATTCTCTTAAAAATTTTGTTTAAAATCTGAATAAATGTTTTACCACGAATCTAACACTAATTTTATTATGTTCGAACTCGAATTTTTCCTACAATTTTTTTGAAGATCCTGCAAAAATGAAAAAAATTACAGATTCTTTTTTTAAAATTTTGGAAATCTTATTAAATATATTTTTTTAATTAATTTTTTAAACAAAACATTTTTATCTTTAGTTTTTCCAGGAATTTTGATTCAACCTTTTAGCTTATTAGAAAGCTTTCAAAATCATTAAACAACAATCTATATTGTGATTTAAAAGTTTTGAAATCTTTTCACGATTCAGATTACTTTGAAATGTTTTCAAAACTTCTTAATATATTCTAAACTTACTCGATTATTTTGCTAAATAATAATTGTTTAATTATTATTTATTATTCAAACTTTTCTTACAAATCTTTTTAAACATTCTCTTAAATTAAATTTTTCAAATAAAAAAACATTTTATATTTTGCCAACAAATTTAAGAAATTTTTGTTAATTTTTAAGACATTCAAAGGTCCTTAAAAAGCTTTACAATCTGATATCAAATCTTCTAAGATCTAAATTTAATTTTTCAAAATCTTTTCCAATTTTAAATTAAGTTTGAATCTTCTCAAAACTTGTAAATATCTCTTAAATTTACTCAAATGTTTCCAAATTTATAATTGTGAAATTGCTAATTATGCATCGAAACTCAATAATTTCACTTTCATATTAAAAATTTGTTACATAGAATAATTACAATTATAACGTTCAAATTTTAAAATTAACACTCTGAAATATTAACGATTAAAGCCCTTTAATTTCAAATAGTTTGGTTTAAAATAATTTAGTTTTTAGTATTTAATTTATATTTTCTTACTTTAAATAAAACGTGAAATATTGCTCAATATTAGAAAAAAATGTTTTCCTTAATGAAAAAATTTTGAATTAAGTAGTTTAAAAATTAAATATTTTAGTTTAAAACAATATTTAAATAGGATTTGAAATTAAAAATTGGATTTTATTTTTTAAATTATTTTAAAATTAAGAAAAATTTTAAATGTCACTGTCTCTTGTGAATTATCAAAGTACAGCTCAACCTAAAAAGTAAAAACAAATATTTTCAATTATTATATTAAATTTGCAAAAGTTAATCTAAAATTTATTATTTTAAACTACAGAAAAATTAATTATCAATAAAAAAAACTAATTTTTTGCTGTATAGAAGACGAATTTTCAACCAAGTTAAATTCTAAGCCAAAACCAAATAATGGAATTTTTCAGCCAAACAGATGAGCCTCATACAAAAATAGTCGAATTTTTGAAGGAAAAATAACATTTTTAATCGAGATAAGTTTTCTATTAAAAATGAAAAATTCTCAAAAAAATACGTAAATTTTTAGCAAAGTAGTCGCATTTTTAACCAAAAGACTATTTTTTTTACCAAAAAAGACGAATTATTAACACAATATGTACATTTTTAACAAAATCGTTTAATTTTCGACGAATAAAATTAATTTTCAACTGAAAAAATTAATTTCCAACCAATTGCAATAATTTTTAACCAAATAGTTGAATTTTTAAACAAATAGTTGTATCCAATTTTAACCAATAACGGAATATGTGAATTTTTATTTGACAAAATTTATTTTTTATTTAAATAACGAATTATCTAAAAAGGACTTGAATTTTCTACTAACTGTTGAATTTTCAAGTCAAAAAGACAAATTTTCTATACCAAAAATTAAAATTTTTAACGCGAAAATATAAATTTTGTAACAAAAAAGTTTATTTGCAATAAAATAGACTAATTTTAAGTTTAAAAAAGTAGTTTTTAGCCTCAAAAAGAAATTGTTTACAAAATATATACATTTTAACCAAATAAGTGATTTTTGAACAAAGAAAATTAATTTTCTACCAAAAAAGGCAAATTTTCAACAAAGTGCGTATATTTTTAACTAAATAGTTGAATTTCTAAACGACAAAATGAGTTGTAAAAAAAAATGTTAACTAAAAATGAATTTTCACTAGAAAATATAATAGTTGTTATTACAAAAGAAATTTAATTCTTTTAATGAATTCCATATAATTAAAGAAGAGCAATTGTAATTTACATTTTTTTTTCGTTACAAATTAAATTTTATTATTTAAAACCTGATTTTTATTTAGATTCTAAATCGACGATTTGGTCGAAAATTAATCTTCTTGATTGAAAATTTATTTGCTTGATGTAAACTTTTTAAATTTATTAAAACTTTACATTTTCGGTGGAAAATGAATATTATTTGTTGAAAAGTCAACTATTTGGTTAAAAATATAATAATTCGTTAAAAATTCATCTTCTTTGGTAAAAAAATTATCTTTTTGGTGGAAAATTCAACTATTTATTTTAAAAATGATGTATTTTATTGAGAATTCGTAATTTTAAGAGAAAAATTTACTTTATTGGTTGAAAATTTATCCATTTTTATTAAATATTCAACTATTTTGTTAAAAATTTGACGGTTTACTTAAAATTTTAACTATTTTGATGAAAAATAATTGGTTTTCTTTAATATTAGTCATTTTAAATTACAGTTTCCATCAATTATAAAAAATATTTGGCTGGTTTTTCTGTCATATCGTATCAGACGTTAGATAAAATAAATAACAAATCTTTTATGTTAATATTAATTTTATATTTTAATTTTAAAATTATGTAAGAAACCACAATAATAACCATATGCTTTATCTGTTTATTAGAACTGAAATCATACTGGAATTATATTAAGTATTTGTAATTTAAAATGCACTCCTGATATGCTAGTTATCTATATTTACCTTCAAAATGACAGTGATTACAATACTTAACGTCATCAACTGTGAAAGGTTTTTCGCAAATATGACATTATTTCGCCCTAAGTTATATATAGGTATTAATTTTAAACGGAAGATTTCAAAATTGTAATCTTCAACCAAAGTGTGGAAAAAGGGGTTGTGTATTTTTGTAAAAACGAAATTACTGTAAATTACGAAACATTGATTTATTTACTGTACGATTGTATTTGATCGATTTCATTATCAATATAAACATAAGCATTATTGCATGCCCAATTATATCATTATTATACAGAGTATATACATTTACAGGGAGTACAGTTTTCACACCTATACGACATCTCGCAAATTGTACGCCTATATTTTTTTGAATTCCGGCATATCGCTAAAACCGAATTAGATCGATTCAGAATATTGATCTATGTGTACATATTTTACGCGAATGTATATATGCATATTTATAATTTCGACTTACGAGATACTTAGAATAATTAGTATTGTTTTGGTATATCGTCACAGCGACTCTGTGCATCGTAAATCGTTTGATTTCTACTCGCTTAATGATAAAATGCTTCGCGCCTACAATCGTCTCTTTATCCTAAACGGTATTGGTCATCCTTTTATATTCACTCGATAAAAATAGAGATACCTATTCCGAGATTATATTTACAATTTTCTTAACGAATCGGTGTTTTCTACAATGGCCTCAAAAAACTATAAACATCTTTTCAATATTCTTCTCAGGAAAATATTATTTTAAAAAATCGCTAATAATTAGTGGTAAAATGAACTAAATTTTGGTGAGAACTAAAATTATTTGTGTATCATATTTGGAGAACTGTCGGTCGCGAGGAACGGGGGCGCATGGCAACGGGCACCCCCACCCGGGCAAGCTCGTTGCTACGCTCCCTTCTCTTCTCCGGCGTAACGGCAGTTGTCCGCGTGTTAGAAGTGAGTTGCGCTCGGCAGCTGACTTCAGAGGCTCTACTAAGCTCTTCATATAGATTTTTAAAACATTATTATTTTATAAAAATGTACTTATAAAAATGATTTTGTTTGAAAAAGTATGCATATCCTGAGAAGAAGATTTTAAACATTTTTTTATGGTCATTTTTATCTTTCCAAAGAAGAGATCGTTTTTTCAGTCCAATAAATCAATTCGATACACTCAAAAACATGATTTTTTATCTGGCAATATAGAAAACTTAATTTATAAAACTTCTGTCCAATATATATTTTTTTCCGATATTTATTTTTTGATCATTTGTGTATACGATCCCTTCTTGATTTTTTAGTTAGCGCTTATTGGTGTACCGTTTAGGTGAAATAAAAATATTTTTCAGTTTAAATCACACTCAGAACATAATTTTATAAAGAAAGTGATACACTTAAATTAATTTAAAGATCTCTTTACAAGTATATTTACAAATTCTTAAGTATATTTACATAACTACAGAAAACGCGAAAGATCATAGTCACAGGGCATATTTTTTATTTCTAAATTTACCTTCACAATTTGTCTTGAGATTTATTTGAGTCGTTCAACACGATATTGATACAAGTTATAATTTTTTTATGAATTAAAGAAAATGATGAATTATTAGAATTTCAATACTCGATAAATCACAAAAAATCATTATTTGTAAATAGTACCAATCACTATTGTTTTGTTTTAACTATTTTCAATAGTTGTATTTTTTTAACCTAATTTTAAGCAATTTTTCCTTCCATAACATCCAGAATTAATTTTATGTTAAATTATAAATAAGCTTCAAGCTTATTTATTTTCTTGACCATTATCTAAAAAAACAAGTTTAACTCAACTTTTGACACGTTTTACAGAATTGAATTATTTTCCAATAAAATATTATATTCTTTGAAAAATATAAAACTTTTAATTTAATTGTCCTGCCAAAAATCAGGTCTCTAGAAAAAAATTTACGATGTAGTTTTTCTATGATTTTAAGAACCAAAATATTGTATTTGATGTCATTTAAAATAAAAACATTATTTTTTAAGAAAAATTTTTAAATTCACACACAAAAAAAAAACATTATTTTAATCATGAACTGAACTTTTTCTGACCGTCACTTCTTACCAATTTTTGAAAAATAATTGCATTTTATAAATGACGGCATATTTTTTCCGGGAAAACATTCTATACAATTCAACGGTTTCCAATTTTTAAAATAATTATTTAAATAAATATTTTAAATAACTATTTTTAAATTGTGAAAATAAGTTTAAATAATATTTTCTTTAAAAAATTGTTCTGAAAATTTCAGTCATAGAAAAATTTACTTTCAAAATTGGAAACAGTAGAGTTCTAGAGAATATTTTTAACGAAAAAATAAGCCGTCATTTATTAAAAAGCAATCATTTTTGGAAATTTAGTAAGAAGCAACGGTCAGAAAAAATTCAATTGCGAAAAACAAGGTTAATTTTTTTTTGTAAATTCAAAAACTTTTCACAACAAATAATGTTGAAAAAAAAACATTTGTTATTAAAAACGCGTAAAACCTACGACTTATAGTTTCTGTAACTGAATCTTTTTCACTTTCACTTTTCACCAAATTTTTTTTAAATTTGTGAATTTTCATAAATCATGACTAATTTTTTAAAGAAAACATTCCCAAAAACTCTATTATTTCCAATTTTGAAGATAAACAAATAATCTGTCAATAATTGTTAAATAAGTGTTCATTCTTTAAAAAATGTTTTTTTTTTCAAAAAAATGTTTTAGCGATTTCATCCATACATTTTTTTCAACTTGAAAAAAGTAGAGTTGAGAGAAATGTTTTTTTTTTCAAGAAAAGCCATAATTAAATGATATTCAACTACTTAAAAAATAGTAACAAGAGATAGAAGAAAAAAATTAATTTGTAAAAAACATTGTAAAATAATTTTTCGTATGTTTAAAAATCTTGTCAATAAAAATAATGCTTTTTATCTGAAACGTCATATGTAATATTACTTTAATTTTAAAAATCATATAAAAATTTATTTTTTTCAGAAATCTGTTGTTTCTTACAACTACCTTAATTTGACTTTGATCAAAAACTGAGTTTTTTTATTTTAGGCAAACTTTAAAATTTTTAAAATTTCAAGCTTACGGTCAAACAATTGTAGTTTCTATAAATTATTTTAAATTACCGAAATTTCTTAAATTATTAAAAATTATAATGTCTGTAAATTATTTATCTGATTCATCGGTATTTAATATCGACAACAAATTAATAAAAATTTTATTTTTTTTTAGAAGGAAACTAAACCGCTTAAATAGTACGGATATATTTTCTAATGATTGGTACTAAACATTTAGATTGAATAACAATTTAAAAATAATTTTAGCACAAGCGGGAAAGTGTAAAATCATTTAAAATTAAAGTAACTTTTAAAATTACCAGTATTCAGAGAATATTTTCAAGATGTAGTTGAATTTAATTAAAATTTTATCAATCAGTGAAATAATTTCGAGAAGAACGACTCATCAACTAAATATAATCTTTTATTTTGAGCGAAATATTCACGGATTCTCAATTAAAGAATATGAACAAATAATGGTGGTTGCGTATAATAATAATTTGTAAATAATTGAAAAAGAGGATTGGCAAATATTTATGGAGACATATTTTAAGTCGTCTTATGCATTCTATAGTTTTTTTTATTAATTTGCTAAGACTGACAGTCAATTTTTTTTTAGGAAAGAAGAATCTCTCACTAAAACCACCATTGTTATGTGCCGGAAAGTAGAACAAATTAAAAATTTATACTTAAATACTGAATGTAAATAAAACGCTTCACCAGAATATTTCAAATTTCAGTTTCGCCCAAAATCATTAAAATCATCAAATTAAGATGACGCTCCCCTGCATAAAAGTTTCCCCTTCACCAATCCTCTTTTAAATCAACTAAACGACTCAATATAACGCCACTAAATGTACAATTGAATCACTCACGTAAGCGCTGGCATTATCTAATACTATTTTTCTCCACTTGAATAGGGTATGGAACCCAACTCTCCAAAAACTCAACTATCCCAAGACTGACCATACTTAAAACCACAAAATCACTAGCGCGCACTTTCCACCTAAGAACAAGGAACACTCATTTAATATCAGTCACTAGAATGCAGAGTCACCTCTACCATCTTCGACTTCCCAAAAAATTGTACCACTCGGTGCGTAGTACCGGGGTTTCGGAGACCCCAGAATAGTGTATCAAACCCTAAACTATCACCAACACTCTGACTCAATTTTCAGAAAATAACGACCTGCTGCAGGTTGTCGATAAGTTCACCGAGTCCTTGATGCTGTCTCCTATCAATTGGTTGGTGTTACAGGGCCGTGAGTCCATAATCAGATTTTATGGTTGGTGGTACTGGAACTGAAAGTCCAGGAGGACTCGTGGCTGGAGCCAAGGGACTTATGCTTCCAGAACCCATATGTCCCATCGGACCTCCGGAACCGTCCATCATCCCCCCTATGTGATGATGACTCAGCTGTGCCTGAAGGTGGGCCAACGGATGAGGATGACCTTGAAAACCAGGGTGCGTGGCATGAGGATGCGGAAGGCCAGAATTGACGCCATGAACATCCGCCATATCGAGACCAATGCTACCATCAAGACTACTCTCCATACCACTGGATGGAGAGTTGTTGTTGTTTTTCCGTTGACTGTTGTTGTTCCCGCTTCCGGATTTGCCCCGTGCATTTGAGGTCTTGGAGGATTTAGCTGGCTGGGACTGACCGTTGGCGTTTTTTCTACGAACGTTCTTTGTGTTGGGGAGCTTGTTGTCCTTCTTCCACTTCATCCGCCGATTCTGGAACCAAATCTTGATTTGGCGTTCGGATAGGACCAAGGTGTGAGCGATTTCGATCCGCCGCCGCCTCGTCAGGTATCGATTGTAATGAAACTCTTTTTCCAGTTCGAGGATCTGGTGCCTTGTGTAAGCTGTCCTCTGGCGTTTAGGTTCCATGCCGGGTGTGTAGGAGCCATTGGCTGAAACAAAAAGAGAGCTGATTCTTAATTTTGTGAATTAATTCCCCACAAAACTTACAATACCCAATTTCGTACAATTTAGACAATTTTATAAGATTTAATTCACTATACTGGATTAGCAAACTTAAACTTGGAAATTCTGCTATTGAATTTGGTTTCTGCTTCTCCAAAAACTCCCCAATACTTTATAGGAAAAACTATGTTTCAGAAGGATATATTTATAATTGTTGTCAAGTGGCACTTGATTCAGAATGACACGTGCTCTCTCAATTAGATATTGGTGAAATAAAAGCGTAGTATCTAAATGGGCCGTAGGAAGGGCCGTGACTAAGATGTCATGAGAATTTAGGCTGAGCTACGTTGTATGTGATTGCAATAATTGTAGAGGAAGAAAGAAGTTTAAGCTGGTTACATTTTTTGAATGGGCAGACATAGCTTAAGATCAAAGTGATCTTCCGCTTCTTTGTACCTATATATACCTTGTTAAAACACTTGTGTGAACAAGAAAATATGCATGAAAAAAGGTAACTATCGAATTTTTTGTTTAAATTATAAAAACCGATGCTTATTTAGTTTAGTCCCAATCATGTTAATACGCGAAGTAAATTTTTTTTAATTCATGCTAGAATTGCTAACGTTCTGGTTTCAGCACGGAAAAAAATATATTACCTAAGAATTTTTCCCTTCTTTGTGGTATTGAGTGGAACGTGTTGGCATGCGCAGATTTTTTTATTCTCATTCTCTCGTTTGTGTCTATTTAGTATTCATTTATTCACCATGCGCTTAACTAAAATGCGTAGATATAAAGTGCGGATATTCTTACAAACTGTGCTTATTTGAAAATCATGAATATTAATATTTGATTAATTGTAAAGATATTAATGTTGGATGCACATTTAGTTCAGTTGAAATATCTGAGATGATAAAATATATACAGGTTTATATAGACATATGTATACACAGATTCATGTATATATATACATATTCAAAACAAGAGATTTAGATGAAAATATATCTTTTAAGAAATCTAGACGAGAAACAATTTGTTAATTGTGAAAGAAGTTTTCTTATTAAAATTCAAACGTAACTTCAACTCAGCTAACTGACTAATATACAATCGATGCACCTTGTGTTATCGTTCTTGAATGAAAATGCAAATTGAAATCGGTTCGAGGCGCAAGTTGATAAAGAAACGCCTCTACAGGGAAAATAATTAATAGTCTCTAGATAATGAATAAACTATCAATTACTGTATAAGGGCAGACAACACTTTTAATAATTTCGCTTTCAATTGCTTTAGAGTATCGATATTATCGAACAATATTCGAAAGATTTATAACAAAGATGAATGAGTATTGGAATTACATTTGAGTATTTGTAATTTAAATTGCAATTCTGATATGCTAGACCTTTTCATTTATCCTAAAATGACAGTGATCACAATGGTTAACGTCATCATCCGTGAAAGGTTTTTGACAAATATGACATTATTTCGCCATTAGTTATATTTGACTAACTTATAAACTCTAATGTGGACTACTTTTAGTCAAAAAGTATTTAAATTTCATTATAATTATCACTAAATCAATGAATCAGTGAAGCTTCAAAAGTATAAGAAGATTTGGCATGTTTGTATTGTAATCGCAAAGAAAGAAATTCTTTTACAAAATATCAATTTTCACAGAATGGCCATTACGTAATTTAGAACGCTATCCCTCAATAAACATTAATTATAAGTACTTATGTGTTTATAAATATCTGTCCTATTTAAATTTACATCATCATTATAATCCTTGCTAATGAAGAAGCAAATTATTTCTTCACTTAATAGTTATCGATATTACCTTTATTATTGGGAAATAGAGTTTATGACCACTTAGCTTAAAATATATTTTAAAAAATTTATAAAAAAAAAAAACATGAAATAGATATATACTGCTCACACATTCTCTACGCTATTCCAAACGGGTCAATAATAACTGGTTCAAGCAGGAAGCCTAACGTCCTCCTGTAACTTCAGTTTTGCTTCGTCAACTTCTCCTGCATTAATTTTATTGGTTAAAAGAGAACGGAAACTGAACTAACCAATGCTCGTTTTAAAAAGCAATTAAATTAGTTTTAATTTTTGTAGATATTCAAGTATAATATTAATTAAAGGAAAAATATAAAAAAGCATTTGTTTTATCATTTAAATTAATTACTCTTTATTTTGCAGGTTTCTTTATTATAGAACAAAATTGTTTATTTTCCTTATATGATGAGAGATGTTTGATATTAAGAATACTACAATGCTGATTTGATTTCGCGTTTTAGCGTCTTTAAGATGCAACAAATGACCTATTTATGGATCTTCCATTATCTTATATGATTTATAAATACAAATTTAAATTTTAAATATGTTATATCTCTATTTTGCATGGGATGAGTCTTATAATATTTTATATGTGAAAAATAATAAGTTCTTTGCATCTTAAGAATTAGGACGCATTGATTGACCTATTAAAGAATCTTTCATGATCTTCTATGATATACTAATAACGATTTTTAAGTATTCTAATAAACTGTTTGCTTTGTCTAGATAAGGAAAAATTTGTCGATATTACAAATACAACAGTAATGTATATTTTATAATGTATATGATTTATCAGTTCGCGTCTTCAAGATTAATTAATTAAACTATTAACTAATCAACCTTTCTTAATGAACCTTATGGAACAAACATTCACGCTTTATCAGAAACCAGTACAACAAAATAAAATTTTACATTAGATTGAAATAATCAAGATAACTGCCATAAACGAATATTGAAACAATACACAATGAATATAACGATAGTACTTTGCAGAGATATCTTCACAACAAATAAAATAGCATCCTCATTTAATATGACACACATGCTTACAGAAATTATGTAAATATTCTACAATATAACCCACATCCTCCTCGTTAATTGAGCATCAGGAAATTCGTATAGCCCCTTTTTTTAAAACGAAATTCTTCGTCTTAATTAGACTTAAACTTGTTTAAAACGGATCGGCTGTCACAAGGAGTGTTCTTAATCAGCTTGGATAAGTACAGCAGCTGAGTCCGAAATTTCGAAATAATCAGTAGCCGATAGGTGTATCGATAAAGTGTCAAAAGTGAACTGACCAGAAGGCTACTGAACTGGACTAATATCGAGATCGTCCTATCTATTCCCGTGTTCGAGGGTAAAGTAGTCGTGCTTGTTTTGGTCTTTCTGGTCTTTTGAAAAGCAGGTCCTGGTGGTCCGTGTGACTCTACGAGTAGTGTGACAGCGAGTATCGGACAAGATAGAGAGATGAATACAGAACATGAATTGGTCGCTCATCCATCCTCATCAATGCCGATTACCGTTAGTAAACAATAAAAGTGAAACTGATATCGTCTCAGAATATGTTACTCACTGCAAGAAATGTGGAATATTCGACTGAGACTGATCATTTCCGGTTTATCTCGAAAGAGGACCCAACAGAAATTTTAGATTTGGCGTATCAATGAATTAGAAATAGAAGGATATGTTAGATGGAAATATTTGAGTAGAGGTAAAAGGAAGTTTGTGTTCCTATCTATCATTCATAAAAGTATTTTTAGATTTAGTATATATAGAGGTAAATATTTCTCGTCTTTTAACATTTTAGTCAAGTGACTCAACATTCTCAGTTAGAGGAATATGGTTTAGATACCATGTAGTCATCTCGACTGCAAACCCGTCGGAATTTAAAGAAATAATGTTTCAATAATGAATTAATATTAATTATATCTTTTAAAACATTAAATTATTTAGTATAAAATCTATGATATTAGTTTTTGTTCGAATTAGAAGCCTTGGAATTCAAAGCATTTAAATGTGGGATGTTTTTCAATATCTTCGAAATTCTTTTAATGGTCTATCTTGAATGTTATCTTAAAAATGGACTAGACTTATAGTGTCTGAAATGTATAGACGACAAATAATTATTCATGTGAAACATGAAAGATTTTTTGCATTAAATTACAATACAAAAAAGATTGTGTAATGATTATAATAGAATAAGAGTTTAACTAGTCTATCCAAGGAAGTGAAACGCTCTGAATTATCCGAAACAATTTTTGCACCAGGAAATATTTTTAAAAGATATTAAAGATACTCTAATATTTAATTTTATAAAATAATTTTTTTTATGCTATTTATTCGAATCCCGAATTCGCTTGGCTAGATTTCGAACAAACAAACAGAAAAAATGTCGTAGTTGGTATAACAGTTTAATATTTTTGTTTCAAATTAAGCCCAAGGAGCATTAGGAAATAAAATAGGTATTCAAAACTTTTTTCTCCTGGAAGTGCCCAATTTTAGAGATATTATTTTAAATTTAAAAGAATTTTTTTCAATGTACTAATTATTAATTTTTTAACTTTATAATATAGGAAATATGCTAGATTTAAATAGGATATCATTTTAAATATTTTAGTGTTAGACTATGAGTAAAACTGAAACAAAACTAAGAATATAATTTTTGGAGCTATTCAGAGATTTTTTACTGATAAAAATACAATACATTTTTTTTATTAAACTGGTAAATAATAAATTTAAATACTGTAAATTTAAAAAAGACCGAATGTTGTGTTTTTTTTCATTATCTTTCTCAAGTTGACTTTAAAAAATCGTTTTTACATTTTAGGGCTTTGTACTAAAAAAATACATCAGAAAAAATATTTTCAAGTTCAAAGAATCGAAAAACGTTATGACGCAAGTTAAAAAATAAACATATTTGTATTTTTTCGAATTATTTTTTTTCTGGCGAGACGTAAAAAAATATTTTTAAAGCAATCTGGAGAAAGGATAATAAACAAAAAACAAAAATTTTTTTGTTAACGAAAATGAATAAAAAATAAATGCCTTTCAGTGTTAGCTAAAATAATATAATTTACTGAGTTAACATTTATGATTACCTAGATATATCAAATTTTTATCTAATGTAGCTTTACAAATAGAAAAGCTACAGAAATCTTTAAAAATTCTATCGACATTCTTTGTGTAGTTTTTAAAATTGCTCGTTGACATAAAAAAAAAATTATCACTTAGAGAACGTTGAATAAAAAATGTACTTGAATTTCTGAATGTTCAAATGAACGACATTATTTACTGCTGACTTTATAATAAAAAAAGGCTAAAATGTTCGTTTATTTGTATTAGAAATAATTTATTATTGAAACAGAATTATAATGCATTTTTTGAATTACAGTTGGAATAATATTTACGGGCAAAATATAAATAGGGAAAAATATTTCGTTTATTTGAACGTTCGGAAGTTTGTGTATATGATTAAAAAGTTATAAAAATTTGCAGAAACGCTTAAAATCTCTAAAAATATATTTTTTTAAATTTAGATACTCGAAAATATACAATAATGTCAAAACGAAACTGATTTGAGGTGCATTTTTCTAGCGCGAATGTTTAAGGCGTTTATCAATCGATACCGAATTAATTATACATTTTCAGGGTCTTTATACACTATACAATTCCACATAGTTACAATTTCGATTTCCATAATTTCCCTTTTGCGACCCACCCTACTGAACACATTCATTATTCAAATATAGTATCGGCTATTTAATTAAGGCAAATAGAAATTATTTCTCAAAAAAAAAAAAATTATTTAAAATATAATATCCATAATTTATATAAGTTTATAAAAGTCCATAATTTTACATGCATTTTTTTAATTATTGAGAACATAAAACAATAAAAAAAACATAATATGACACCTCTAAGTCATATCCGTTTTCAGTTTAAGTTAAAAAATTTTCTTTAAATTATTCACAATGATGGTAATACAAAAGGAGAACATTTAAAAAACTTACGCTAGTGTGTCTATTCATTTTCAAACATGATTTTTTTCTTAATTAACACAGTATGAACGTATAATTAAAGCCTCGCTAGAAATTTAATTGGATCATTTTCTATTCTGCTAAAGCGATTCAATGACGACATTAACAAGAAAAATTAGATATCTTAATTTGTGAAGGAATTGCAGCGAAAAAATTCTGTTGGAATTTTCCGTTATTATATTTGAAGTTTATTTCTGAGACGGAAGATAAAGATCCACGACACAATATTGTAGTTTTAAAATGCTCGTATTGTAATAGTTTCATGCACATATTGTAAAATTACCACATATGTGATCAAATCTTGCGGAAAAATAAAAAAAAAATCGCGGCCACGGGGAATCAAACCCTAACCCACCACTATACTATCTAGACATAAATCCCATATTCTGTGTTAACTTTATAAAAAGGATTACGATACCCTCTTTGTCACCATCGAAAAAAAATGCTTTCAGATCCGAGAGTGAGTAGAAATGATTTGACTTGTCACCGATACATGGTAATCTTTAGATCCCAATCGAAGTTAAAGGTTCTGTTTTAGTTGTCGTTACTGAAGAAAGAAAAAAAAAGAAGAAACGAATGTTGGTGGTCCAGAGTCAGACAATTCCGTAGGAAGTTCTAGAACTCGTATAGTAGAAAATCTGTGCGGGCACATTCCATTCCAAAGCTGACCGTGATGTTCGCGGCCCCTCCTGGCTGCTGCGTCCGGCAAGCAGCCATCCAGTATTCGAAGGGGAGATTGCGGCCCCCGACGGCCATGCATGCCAGAGTCCGCTTCAAACCAAGATTCAGGGACCAACCGCAATCCGTAATCAAAGCTAGCTACTACGGCCTCCAACCTCTATTGTCAGTCTATTTGATGCTCACGACTCTCTATTACACTCTGCAGTAAACAAAGAATGGTGTATGGTGGGGCGAAGTTCATTATTTCATTAATCGCTAGAGATCACATTCTATTGTCAAAAGAATAATTTTTCAATAAATTGCTTATCTGTAATAAGCATGAGATTCTTGAGAGCATTTAAAAAAAAAATTTAAATATCAGATGCAAAATCAAAATTTGTACAAAATGTAATAGTTGGTAGATAAACTTTTATTTTTCAACCTGCTCGCTCGTATCACTTTGCCTTCCTCGATTCGCCTCACCTCCCACTTTCTCGCTTTGCCTCGCATTTCCAAACTCTTCCTCGCAATGCACCCAAAAAGATCAAATTTCAAAGTGTTTTATTTTTAGTAAAAAAGAATAAAATTTTTATAAGATAGACGAATTTTCTACAAAACGGTTCAATATTTTAAATTGATAATGCAATTTTTAAGAAAAAAAGTTTATTCTTAAAGAAATAGTGGCATTTTCGACCAAGTACATAATTTTTCCCCACATTATTAAATTTATACACACAAAAAACGAGGTCTAAAATGAAATAATGAATAATAAAAAAACCTTTCAAACCAAATAGTTCCACTCTTTTAACCATTTAATTTGAAACCGAAAATGTGAATTCTCATAAAATACGTAATAGTTGATATTTCAATCGAACTAGATTCTCTGAAAAGAAGATTCATTTTCTACCAAAAAAGAGGAATTTTTCACGAAAACAGATTCAATTCTCAACAAAAAATGTTATGGTTGATATTTCAGATTAAAAATATTTTAATTTTATAGTAGTCATCAGTAAAAAAAATTAGTTTTCAACCAAGAAGTTGAATATTGTCTACCAAAAAAGACGAAATTTAAAGAAAATAGTTACATTTTTAACTAAAGAGGTTATTTTTTTAAAACTAAAATGATTAAATATTCAAACGTAAAAATGAATTTTTTACAAAGTAGTTTATATTTCAACCAAGCATTTAAAGTTTGAATTTTGATATAAAAACTAAACATTATTTTAATTTTAAATAAAAAAGAGTTCAATTGATTCAAGAAGAAGAATTTTGAAGAAAACAGATGAATTCTCAAAAAAAAACTTCAAACCGTTCAAAGTTTTAACATATTTATATTATCTTGAAAACTTCTTAAATTCCTAAATATGATCATTTTCTAAATCTGTCGTGATGTTTCAAAATCTATTCAAAGAGTTTTCTAAAATAAATTTAGTATAATAAAAAATCATTTGAAATTTTTCGAGACATCTTAATAAAATTTTTTATTGGCTTAAAATTGTCCTAAATTCCTAAAGAATCCTAAATCTTTTAATGAAAATGTTTCAAAATCTATTGTACATTTTGTTTCAAATTGATTAAAATCTTGTTAAGCAAAATTTTCCTTTAAACTTTTCCACATTCTTTGCCGCAATTTTAATAAATTGGTCGTCAAAATGTGTTTAAAAAGCTGCAAAATTTTATTTTACTCTTCAAAAATTTACACTTTTTTCACATGACAAAGAGAGGAATTGTACTTTTTTTAAATAATTCCTTATGTTAAAAACAAATTATTTTTAAAAGTTTAAATCAATATTTTAATGCTATTATTAGAAAATAGATGCTATTTGTCACTTAAAATTGTTTTTGCAATTACTTATTGCTCTGATAATTTAAAAATTTACAGGAATTGTTAATAATTTAAACCATTTTTATAAAAAAGCTTGACAATTTTCCAACGAATAGGCTCAATTTTATAAAATAAATCATCTAAGAACGTCTTTAAAATATCCTTTCGCTCTGATAATTTTCAATTAAAAAAATTGATTATTATTTAAACAATTTTCATTAACGGATTCAGAGTTTC
>JAAAKG020055389.1:0-73110 GCA_010014905.2 Druon quercuslanigerum | reverse complement strand
TTTGTTAACGATTATTTACTCAGAGTTAAAGATGATTTTTTTGATTTAAAGATATAACTATTTCATTCTTAATTTTTTTTAAATAATTTTTTTATGAAAATTCATCTACTATGAAGAAAAAGTATTTTGTTTTTAAATGATTCCGGATATTATTTAAAAATTAATTTCTCTGATAAAAAATTTAATAATTTAGTTCTACATTACTATTTTTTAGTAGAAATGCCATGTATATTTTTGAAAATTATTCTTTTTTGGTCGAAAATTCATCATTTCGGTTGATAACTAATTTCTTTGGTTTAAGGAAATGCTTTGTTGAATATTATTTTTATACATTTAAACATTAGTTTTTTTAACTCTAAATATATCTATTTTGTTTTGAACATAAAAATATTTTTTAGATAAAAATTTATCAAGTTTAAAGAAAATTAATCTCCTTAGTTGAAATTTTTCCTTTTAAGATTCTAACGATAACGACATTTTTTATGGAGGGATAACTTCGGAATTAGAGAAAAATCTGGAATTTTATCAGGAATTTAAAAATTTTAAACTCAAATTGCTTTAACTATTCTATATTAAAAATGTTATAAAAATGACATTTCTGTTGAATTTTCAACTATTTTTTGTTAAAAATCAGTCTTTCAGTTTCTTTTGGTTTTCAATTAAAATATTGATTGGTTTAGATACCCACTATTTTATTACTTGTAGAAAAGGTATTGTTATGATTGAAAATTAAACTGCCACTTTGCTAGAAAATCATTTTTTGCTGAAAATTAATTTTTTGAACTGAAAAAGTAACTTTAAAATTTCTGGTTCAAAATTAATATTTTTTAGTTAAAAACTCATTTTTTTAAAGAAAACGTATCTTATTGGCTTGATATTTTTTTATTTTTAAATGTAACTGTTTAATTGAGTATTACTTTCTTTGTTAAAAATTTAAATTTTCGGATTGAAAATTCAATTTTTTAGACTTAGCAGGTTAAATAAATTTTTGAAAACAACTAAATAATGTTTATTTTTTTGATAAATAAAAGGATTAAAATAGAAATAAAATTTTAAGAAAATTTCATGCAAAATGTATGAATATTCGACCAAAAAGGAAGAATTTTACTTCTTCTTCGCTTAAAATTAATTTGTTTGGTTAGCGATTCCTCATCTTAGTTAAAATTGATTTCTATGGTTGAGGATTTGTTTATTTTGTTGAAAATTAATTTTTTATTGAAAAATAAAACTATCTGATTTTTAATTTAAAAAAGTATTTTTTATATGAGAATTCATCTTTTTTGTAAAAAAGTATTTTGATTTCAAGTGATTCCGGATAATAGTTGAAAATTAATTTCTTTGTTAAAAAATTTAACAATTTAGTTCTACTTTACTTTTTTCAACTAAAAATATAACTATTCCATTTTTTGTTGGACATTTATATTTTTTAGTAAAAATTTTATGTATATTTTTAAATATTCTTCTTTTCCGGTCGAAAATTTTTCATTTTGGTTAATAACTAATTTCTTTGGTTGATAAAACTTCTTTTTTGAATATTATTTTTGTATATTTAAAAATTAATTTTTTGAACTATAAATATACCTATTTTGTTTCAAATTAAAAAAATGTTTTTTTGTGGTGAAAATTTATCTACTTTCAAGAAAATTAATCTTCTTAGTTAAAAATTTATTTATTTTTTGTTTGTAAAAGATTTCTGATATCAGCTAAAAATTATTTGTCCTTGGTAAAAAATTTTAATTTTTCCTTACAAATTAGTTTTTACAGCTGAAAATGTAACTATTCCAATTTTTATTAAAAATATATCTTTTAAAGTTGAAAATTCGTCTTTTTTCGTAGAAAATTCATTTCCTTAGTTAAAAATTTAAATATATTGTTCAAAATTCGTCTTTTGTGATACAAATCCTCTTTTTTGGAAGAAAATTATTTTTGTCTCGAATATTGATTTACATAATTAGGTTATCATTTTTTTAACGAAAAATTATATAAAAAATAAGATTTTTTATTATGGGAAAACTTCGAAATCAGAGAAAAATCAGGAATTTTATTGGACACAGAAAGTCAGCAAATATTCAGTGATTTTTCATCTATAAATGATTCTATATTAAAAATGTTATAAGAATAACATTTTGATTAGAAAATTAAACTATTTTTTGTTGAAAATCCGTCTTTCGGTTTTTTTTATTTAAAATAAAAATATTTATTGGTTGAGATATCTACTATTTTATTATTTGTAGAAAAGTTATTGTTATGATTGAAAGTTGAACTGCTACTTTGCTAGAAAATTAATTTTGTCGGTTGAAAATTAATTTTTTGATCTGAAAAAGTAACTTTGAAATTTCTCGTTAAAAATTAATATTTTTTAGTTGAAAACTAATTTTTTTTAAATGAAACTTATCTTATTGCCTTGATTTTGTTTTATTTTCAAATGTAACTGTTTAATTGAGAATTAACTTCTTCGTTCAAAATTTAAAAATCCGGATTGAAAATTCAATTTTTTAATCTAAGCAGATTTAATAAATTTTTGAAAACAACTATGTAATGTTTATTTTTAAGCAATAGGATGATTAAAATAGAAATAAAATTGTAAGAAAATTTTATACGAAATGTACGAATATTTGATAAAAAAAAAAAAGAATTTTACATCTTCTTCGCTTAAAATTAATTTTTTTGGTTAAAGATTCCTCATCTTAGTTAAACATTATTTCTATGGATGAGGATTCGTTTATTTTGTTGAAAATTCTTATTTTTATTCAATTAATTTTTAACAAATGTATAAATATTCTATTTTTGGTGGAAAACTTATCTGTTTTAGTAGAAAATTCTTGCAATTTGATAAAAAATCGTTTTATTATGGTAAAAAATAAATCTTTTTCGAGGAAAATTTCATTTTTTGGTTGAAAAAAACGACATTTTTAGCTATTATTTACTTTTGTTTGAAAATTGATTTTTCGATCTCAAAATAAAACAATTTAATTTTTAATTTTAAATAAGTATTTTTTATATGAGAATTCATCTACTTTGAAAACAAGTATTTTGTTTTTAAATCATTTTGGATATTAGTTGAAAATTAATTTTCTTGGTAAAAAATTAACAATTTAGTTCTACGTTACTTTTTTCAACTATAATATAACTATTCCATCTTTTGTTGGAAGTTTACCTTTTCTAGCAGAAATTTCATATATATTCTTGAACATTCTCCTTTTTTGGTCAAAAATTCATCACTTGGTTAATAACTAATTTCTTTGGTTGAAAAAACTACTTTATTGAATATATTTTTTGTACATTTAAAAACTAATTTTCTTAACTCTAAATATAGTTATTTCGTTTTGAATTAAACAAAATTTATAAAATTTAATCTCAAATTGAAGCCATTTATAAACGATTCTATGTGAAAAAAGTTATAAGAATAACATTCTGGTTGAAAATTCAACTATTTTTGTCGAAAATCCGTCCTTTGGTTCCTTTTGATTTTAAATTAAAATATTTATTGGTTCAGATATCCACTATTTTATTATTTGTAGCAAATGTATTATTCCGATTGAAAATTAAATATTTTTTAGTTGAAAACTCGTCTTTTTTTTAGAAAAATTTATCTTATTGGCTTGAAATTCTTTTATTTTAAAATGTAACTGTTTGATTAAGAATTAACTTCTTTGTTCAAAATTTAAATTTCCGGATTGAAAATTTAATTTTTCATAGAGTATTTGTCTTTTCATTAATTTTTTTTTTAATTTTATCTGTTTCGTTAAAAAATCATCATTTTAATTTAAAATATTTCTCGTTAGTCGAAGATGCACTTTTTTTGTTGGATATTCTCTTTTTTTGTTTTTTTTCATGTTATAAGTTGTCTTACTAAACATTTACCTTTTCTATTTCTGTTTAATAAATGACCTTTTTCATTTTTAAATTGAACTATTTGTTTGAAAATACATACATTTTACTAAATTCGTTTACAAAATTCTAATAATTCTTTAGAAACACATCTCTATACATTAAAATTTTAATCTTTTTGAAAAATATTAGAGTTTTTTAAAATGAAATTTTGTTGTTTAGTATTTAATTATTTTATTTTAAAAACATCGTTCTTTGGTCAGAAATAATTTTTTTAATTAAAATATATTTTTTTGGTTTTAAAATTAATCTACTTAAGCAGAAATTTTATCCTATTGATTGAAATATAAACTATTAATTTTGTTTTTAAGAATTCATCTTTATAGGTAGTAGATATTGATAGAAACAAATGTGTGAATTTTGATACCGCAATTTAATTTGTAAACTTTCTTAAAATTTCAGAGATATAAGAAAACAGAAATTACGCGCTAAGACTTATTTTATAGAATTTGAAAACACATTTGAAGCCTTTTAATAACTATGAAAGATTCGAGAAGATAAATTTTTTTTTTAATATTTGTATAAAAATTTTAAATAGCTAAGATTTTATTTTAAAAGATTAATTTAAGGTTTTAAGAACTTCAAAATGTCTGGAAAAATAAATAAAAAGAATGTAAAATATTTTGATACAAAATTTCACAAATTACATCATTTTAAACAACAAATTGAATTAACTTAAGAGATAATCAGAATATTTAAAAAACATTAAAAGGTAATTAAAATTTGTTAAAGCTTCTTTAAAAATCTTTAAGGTTTCATAAAATTCAAAAAAGTTTTTCAGGTTCATAGACAAAATATAAATAATTTTGTAAAAAACAAAAAAAAATCTTAAACATTTCAAGGTAATTTTTTTTAATTTGAAAGAATGAAAATAGAAAGTAATTTTCAAAATATGTAGAGGAATTGAGAGAATTTATAAGGAATGCAGATTGCTAAAGATTTAAAAAATAAACTTTCGAAGCTTTAAACAAATTTAACAATGTTTTAAGGAAATAAAAAAATTGTTTTAAAATTTATAGGAAAATTCTAATAATAAAAAAAATCATTTTGAACGATTTTCAACAATTTTAAGAAAAATTTGAGTCAGTTAAAAATATTTTTCAGAATTTAAGGTGTTTCAAATAGATTAGAAATATTAAGAAACTTGGAAACGTTTCCGAAAATTTATAAAACATCTCTTGTTTTGTTCAAAACAGCTAAAAGCCTTAAATATTTTTTAAAAAGACTGAAATTATTTTTAATATGTTGTCAATCCTATTAAATAAATAAAAAATTCTTTGAAATATTCCAGATTCTTGTTCTCAAGTCTCAGAATTTAATTTCAACTCGGATTTAAGTATTTACAAACATTTAAAGAATAGTTGCTTGGACTTTTGATATTGTATTATTATTAATAATTAATTAAAAACAAAATATTTTCTGATTATGAGCCTAATAAGTTTAAAATCGTTTTCTTGTTCTCGTTGTTCGAACCAACTTTTATTATTTTGTAAATTCCTGGTTGAAGATTTTTTAAATGACACATGATTAATTATTGAAATTACTAAAATTAATCAATATTATTATCAATATATCACAATAAAATAATAAATCTTCAGAGTTTAAACATTTGAACATTTTTTTGCAGTATCAGTTATTTCCTCTCACCCGTGACATTTTAAAATAAAAGGATGGCGACACAACTATATTTTAAATTATAATAAACAATTTTTATAATTAAATATTGATTTCATTGCCACAATTTTTTTTAATGCAATTTTTAAGCCTTTCTGCTCAAAATCGAGGCTAAAACCATAAAAGGAGTTTCTGCTTTTACTCTCTTTTTTGTGTTAGTTTACAAAATTAATAACAAATATTGGGTGATAATTTTTTATCATAAAACCTCCCTGGCGATATAATTTGAGGCAAATTAGAAAAAAAGTTTTTGACCTCTAAATGACCAAGTTATAAATTTGTTTGTAAAATTAATTTAAAAAATCGAATTATAATTTTCCATTATTAAATATCACTGGCGACATTATTCAATAAAAATGAGGAGAAAAAGGATTTCTTTCTGAATTTAATTAATAAATAATTGAATAAAACTTAATAAAATAATTAAATAATTTGTTTATGAAATTATTTTAAATATTGCATGATAATGTTCCATCACTGAACATCATTGAAGACATAATTTGAGGAAATTTAAAAAAAAGCGATTTCTTGCGGCCTTCAAATGTCCATACTGGCTATTTGTCTATATAGTTTGTTTATGAAATTAATAAAAAATATAGGATGATAATTTTCAATCAGTAAATATCACTGGTGACATCATTTGATGAAAGTTAGGAAAAAGAACGATTTTTTCTGCTTTTCAATGTAGAGACTGAGAATTTGTTTATATAATTTGTTTAAAAAACTAATAAAAAATATAAAATGCTGCATATTTATAAATGAGTATTATTTTTTCGATAAAAGCAATTAATTTTAATGCAAAAAGTTACTTTGCAAACGAAGAGACCATAGAGTAGACAATTTGTTAAGTTAATTTTTTTATAAAAATTTAATTAAAAAATATCATTTTTTGCTTTTTAATATACCCGTGTATGAAGTCTGGCAATACTGATCTTTAAAAACAATTTTAACGAGGATGAATAAAACAAATAAAAAAATCAGCTTTTCCTTTACTCTTTGCATTAACATAAAAGTTTAAACAAAAAAATTTTAAGTCAGGCCATAAGTCTCTAAAAATTTAAATGCTTAATTTATTTTTTAAATTCGAAATTGATTATGAATGGTGAGCTAAAAGATATTTTTAACCTTTTTTTTATTTCATCCATCTGCCTGACGTAACTAGTGGTCAAACTCCTGAAAACAATTTTAATATAAAAAGTAGATATTTTTTATAATATTTGAGATATCCTTATAAAAATTTCAGAATTGTTTGTTTGTTTTAAAAATAATATCGAAAATGGTCTCGAATAACGTAATAGTAATTTGATTTATTCGTGCCAACAATCCTCGTTGTAATCTTAACTAGATAGCACAAAGCAGCCCTAGGCTAAGTATCAAGTCAATATTACTGAATAAACTTCATGGCAGTGTACCCTTTATTTGTAAGATAAATCGTGTCATCATACACCGTTAACAATTTCGAAAAATTTACCCACTTTTTAGTGGCGAAAAATCCACATTTTTGTTGAGGAAAAACATTTTCGTCAAGATTTGGGAAAATTTTCCTAAAAGTCCTTATCATTCTCAAACAAAAAAAAAAAATCGAGGAAAATTCCTAAAAATTTAGAAAATTAGATACAACCTACAATTTTTGGAAAAACTTCTTTATAAAGAGGATATTTTATGCAAAATTGTGGAAAAATTTCCCTATGAGCTTGTAGTTCGGCAGAAAATCCGCTAGGGCGCGACACGCCTTTTCTCTCGCAACAGAAATTAAGATTAGCTTATTTAAGAGGTTCTTGCAATTAATGAATATTTAACTATTCCATTTTCTAAACTTGTCTTTTATAGTTAAAAATAATTTCTTTCAAAAATACTGACTTTATTTGTTTAAACAAGTACTTTACTTATGTTTGCAATTATTTTTATGGAAATAAATACGTAGCAATGCCACTTTTGGTTAAAAATTAATTTTTTTTTCAAGTAAAAATTTGTCTTTTTATTGAAAACTTATCTTTTTGGTGGAAATATAATTTTTTTTTAATTAAACATTTAAATATTTTTATAAAGTTTTTTTTAATGATTATTTTTTTACCGAAAATGTTACTATAGCATTCTTGGATCAATATTCATCTATTTTATGAAAAATTCATTTCTTTTTGTGGCAAATTAACTTGGTTGAAATTTCCTCTTTTTTGAAACTGTTTGTCTGAAAATTCCTTTCTTGGTTAAAAATCTATTCTTTTTCCAGTTGAAAATCCATCGTTTTTATAAAAAAAAGAATTTTGCTTGTTTAAAAATGCATCTACTTTGGTTAAACATTAATTTTTTGATTGCTTATTTAATAATTTGGTGAAAATCTATTTGTTTTTAAACTGAAAAAAAATTCTTAACTGAAAATTTTACCTGTATAATTTTTGGATTAAAATTTACCTTTTCTAGTTAAAAATGTACTTATTGTTTTTTGTCAAATTAACTATTTTTTAAAATTTGTGATTATTTATCTTGAAAAATGACCTTTTTCAGTGACAAATTCATGTTCTTTGGTATTAAATTATTCTTCTTGTTTAAAAATGCATCTATTTTGGTTTAAAAATCTCTTTTTCGATTAAAAATTTTACTATTTTGTAGAAATTAAAATTTTTAAAATCAAAATTAACTTTTTGAAAAGAAAATTGAACTGTATAATTTTCGGTGTAAGTTTTTTTTCAAATTTTAAATCTAAACGATTTGGTTAAAAATTTGTCGTTTTTTGTTGTTCAAAATTTACTTTCCTCAGTTAAAAATTGATCTAGCTAAAAATTTAACTATGTGGTTGCAAATTTATGTTTTTTATTAGAAATTCGTCTTTTTTGAAAGAATATTAATATTTTTGTTAGTAAATTTATTTCATGGTGGAAAATTTCGCTATTTTGTCGTAGATTCGATTGTTTTTTTGTTGCTGGTACTAAGCGAATAGTTAGTACAACTAATGGAATTACTGTAAGAAAAATATGTTAATAACAAAATATTTCGATCAACTAACCATTTTTTTCAGTGTTAGCTACTGCACAATGAAATTCCAAAATTTGTTTTGTAATATTTCAGAAATTATTTCAGCGAATTTTCCCGAAGGTGTGTATAACTTCTTTACGTTTTTGGGAAAAATTCTATCAAAAATTGTTTACAGTGTAAAATAGCGCGGCTCAAAAATGCTTTTATTTAAAGAGCAACGATCCCCCAGTTTCATTTTCAATCCGAAAGAAGAAATTCCATTATTTTTATTTTTTTTTATATTTTAACAGTTGCCTGTTTTGACTTGAAGTTTCCCATGTAAAAATAATGGGGTTTAACACCCATAACTTACCCTCACTAGTACCTGAACACTACCATTAAACCAAAAAATGTCAATTTTTCATGAAATCGACCGTTTGAATTCTGTATTCTGGTCTTTTTTAAAAATAAAATTATTAACATTGGTCTAGTGTAATATTCATTATCATTGGTTAATTAATTTTTAATTACCTTAAAAAATGGAATTTGTTAAATTTTTTTTGCTTTCAAAAATAATAATAAAAACATGTAATAAATTTTTAAAAAATTTTAAAAAAGAAAATTAATCAAACATTGTTGATAAATATTCCACTAAAGAAATATTAATAATTTTTAGTAAAAAAAATTATTTAAACGAAAACCATTAGTTTAAAAAATTTAAAATCATTAAAATAATGTTAATCAATATGTCACTAGACCAATAGTAATAATTTTGAAGGAAAAAAAGGAATTTGCGAAAAAAATTATTTAAAACCAATTCTGTTCGTTTAAATAAATAAAAAATAATTAATTAATGATAATAAATATTACACTAGATCAATATTAATAATTTTAAGTATAAAAAGGGCGAGAATACAGCATTCGAAAGGTCAATTTCATAAGGAATTGACATTTCTTGTTTTAAGGGTAGTTTTCTGGTGCTCGTGGGGGTGTGCCAGGGGTGTCAAACCCATATTTCTGATTTTTCTTTTGAACCAAAAAAAATTTTAGTAACAGTAAGCTTCTAATTTTACACAGAGAAAATAATACCTTCAATTTTAAATGACTGTTCCATAACTCTTGTATAGATAATATTTCAGCGAATTGGGTTCAATATCAAAAAAATGTACTTATTCTGAATAAAAAGTATTTAAAAAACCCAATCGATTATTTCTGATAAATAATAAACATTTCCTTTAATTTCTTTCTTTCTGGGAATAAAACAGGCTCTGCAGTAGTAAGAGTAATTTTGGTCAGTCATAAGTATACGTCTGACCAGAAGCGGTGATATATCCTTAAACACGATTTCCTATCTGTTGGGGAGCGTTCACATATTACCTTACATTTTCGACCTTTTTCACTGCCCCCCTCCCATGTAACATTGTTGATAAATATTCCAGTGAAGAAATATTAATAATTTTTAGTAAAAAGATTATTTAAACGAAATCCATTTGTTTAAACAATACAAAATTAATGAATTAATGTTAATAAATATTTCACTAGACCAAAAGTAATAGTTTTTAAGGAAAAAAGGAATTCGCAAAAAAAATTTTTAAAACCAATTCTATTCGTTTAAATAAATAAAAATTAATTAATAAATTATAGCAAATACTCCACTAGGCCAATATTGCTAATTTTAGGTATAAAAAAGACGAGAATATAGCATTCGAAAGGTCAATTTAATAAGGAATTGACATTTTTTGTTTTAAGGGTAGTTTTCTGCTACTAACAAGGGTGTCTTAGGGGTGTCAAACCGATATTTCTGATGCATGAAATTCTTTATTATTTATTCTCTACAGGCCCAGCTCATTTATTGATAGAAATTTAATTTTTACCGCTTTAAAGCCATAATTAAATAATTTTTTTATATTATAGATATAAGTCATTCAATTATCAACTATTATTTAAGATACTTTTAATTTTAAACGATTTTTTTTTATTTTTACTGCAAAAATTGCTTGATTTTTTGTTAATATACTGTGTTGAAAATTCGACTTATTTGGTACAAAATATTCTAATTGGTTGTAATTTCATATTTTTATTTAAAAATTAATTTCTTTTAGCGTCTGTCTGTCTCTCCGTCCAGTCGTCGTCCGTCCGTCCGTAAACACGATAACCCTCGAGAAAAGGAACGGTTCGTTAACCAGTCATTTTCGATAAAAATTCAAAAAGTGAACAGATTTTGAAAATTTTTGGGAGCACTTTTTCTGAATTTAGGAATTCTAATAACGGATGTTTATAATCTTAGAAGAGACAAATAATTTATTTTTAACACTTTTTCGATAAAAAGAATATTCTCCGAGTTATAGCATTTTCAAAATTTTTTAAATCAATCGAAAATCAAAATTTTAGTCCAAACAACGCACGATATGAAAGAAATTTAAGAGGCAAACAATATTACTTTTTTATAACCCTTCAAGATTATCATAATAACTTTTTAAATTTTCCTAAAAAATCTTAAATTCAAATTTTGATTGCACAAAGAATTATGAACAAAAATTCAATTTTTTGGTAAAAGTATGCAAGATACGAAAAAAGATGAATTAACAAAAATTGTGATACCAAAAAAGATCTACAAATTCGTTATTAATCACTTTCTGATGAGACGCGTACTTTTTGTTTTATTCGTTAAAAGTGACATTGAAAATAAGAAAATGAATTTGTGGAAAAACGACAGAAGTTAGAAAAAAATGATTTAAAAAAATTGTTAGCACGAAATAGAGCTATAAATTTGTTATGAGTCACTTTTTGATCATAAATATGGCACTAAAAATAAAAATAAAAAATTTGTTTTTAAAAGGACAGAAAGTACTAAAACAAATTGATAAAAAAGTTATTCACTCACAAAAAAAATGTAAATTTTTAATCATTTATTGCATTTTCATCATTTATGATTGAGAAAGTATTAAAATGGCCAAAAAACGTCACCATTTTTAATAGGATTCGCAATTTTGTTTTTATCTATTGTAAGTAATATGCAGAAAATCGAAAATTCCATTATCACGCCAACAGACATGAGATACATTAAAAATCTAAAAGAAGACTTATAGGATATTTTTCTTTATCTATAAAAAATAATAGGAAAACAAAAAATCCTATTCTTAGCATAACAACGCTAGATAAATAAAAATGTCTGGAAAAAGGATTTTAGTTCTTTTTTTTAAGGTGGTTCAGAAAATATGAATTTACAAATATCTGTCAAAAATCGAGCTTTCAGCAACTTAATCTTTACCTATACCTGATTAAGTAGAAAATTCAGAATTCGTGAATTAAAAAAATATATTTTACAACTTTTTGAATATTAGAAATGTTTGTAACATTTTCTTAAATATTTATAATTATTGAGCAAAATTTTAAATTGTTTCTAACAACCTGGAATCTTTTGAAATATTTTAAATCTTTTGAAAATCATTTAAAAATATTTTTAATTTTTCTGCAATCTTGATGAAATTTTATTAATCTACTAGACTAATCCTAATAATTTTAAGTATAAAAAAGACAAGAATACAGCATTCGAAAGGTCAATTTCATAAGGGATTGACATTTTTTGTTTTAAGGGTAGTTTTCTAGTACTCGTAGGGGTGTGTTAGGGGTGTCCAACCAATATTGTTGCTACAAAATCCGCATTTCAAAAATCCCCGTATACACCTAGATCAATTGTTAATTTTCTATAACATTATTAGAGGACGTTAATGAAGAAAATAAGTGCATAAAAAATGTTGTATTTTCTTTTCTACAAAAGAGTTAAATTTTCAAATTAATTCATGCAAAAAAATGTTGCCATGATTTTTAGGACGATGTTGACACGTGTGTCGAAATTATAATCCGCAGGTGTTGAAAGGGGGTGAAAATGGTGTAAAAGTACGTGGTGAATGACAAAAGGGATGCTGTAGACTAGCTTGAGCAGGTAAGGGTTGATGCTTGAATTTGGGGAAGGAACGCGTGCGCGATCGGTTAATCGGAGGCGGGGGTGCGGTCACAGCAGGAGCGTTCCGTAAGTTGCTCTTCAGTTGGGTTTGGTACGCGATCCGTGTCTGGGCTTTGTGATAACTTTAGTGAAATTTCAAGACAATTTTCCTTCCCCATTTTTGAAAAATTTCAAATAATTTTAAAATTCACCATGACAACCCTTAACTTTTTTATTTTTACCGCTTCCGCCGTGCAAACGTTCGAGCTGGAATTATAAACTAAAGTTTTGATTTTCTTGGCAAAAGTAATTTTTCTTTGTTGATACAAGTTGGAAAAACGACTTCCGGCGAGGCCTTAGATTCAAATTACCGGAGGTTTATAACAAAAGGTTTCGCTGCCATCCAACCTTTTCCCTACGTTCGCCGGTAAATGGAAATTATTTGCTTCTCTTACCAGTTTTAATCATAGATGTTGCTCTGAAAAACCTTTTTTAAATTGCGGGATTTTTTTCAATTTAGGACAAGAAGATCTTGTTTGTAATTCGGCAAAAAGTTTTAGTGCATACGGTACGAGAAAGAATAGATTGGATTTAAAATTGGTAACAATTCGGACTTGGAATGAAGTAATACAATAAAAAAAAGCATAGAAAAATATGTGTTGGAAAGCTTTAATAAAATTACTTAAAAACTGAAGTAATTTACTTCTGTCACAAGCCACCATCTGAGATGATGTTTTGGAAAATTGTTGGAAATTTAGAGCTTTTATTTTGAAATTTCAGAAAAAATGCTTCGCATTCAATTTTCAAAAAATTTCGCAGAATTAATGAAAAACCACAACAGAAAAATTTAATCACTATTCTCAAAAGTATTATTCGGATCAGTGATAGGAAGCATCTAGTTTTTTAAACTAGTTACGTTTTTTGGTAGCATTAGGCCAAGAAATTTTTTTTGTTAATAACAAAAAAATTGGTTACGAATTTTTTTTTCAGAAACAGTAACTGAAAAAATTGGTACTTTTTTTAGTAACTTTAGATGTATAAGTCTACAATTCGTCTACATGACAATCAATCAATTTTGTTGCTTCTGTAAATATTTTTTTCATTTTCACTGTTTTAATTGTAACGGCTAGTTATCGAAAAATTAATTTAGATAAACAAAGAGTGACGAATAAGGAATAATGTTTTATTCAAATAAAAAAAAGTCAAATAAATTCAACAAAATAAAAGCAAACATTTTAATAAAAATTGTATGATAAGGAAAATAATTTGAGGAAATCCATAAATGTTTGAGGCGAATTAAAAAAAATTAAGTGAATTAAAAAAATTCAAAATATACAAAAATTTATTAAATTCATTACATTTAGAATAAATTAGAAAAAAATCAATAGAATTTAAGAGAATTTAATAAAAAACGTGATAATTTAAAATGATTTAAAAAAAGTCACAAATTTTAATGAATTAAGTAGAACTGAGTAAATTTGAGTAGAATAAAATAAATTTTGAAAAATTTGCGTAAATTAATAAAATGAAGGTAAATAAAAAAGTCAATAGAATTCGAAAGAATTTAGAAGAAATCAGAATCAATTATTAAGAATTCAGGATACATTCCACATCAAATGAAAAAAATGTAAAATATTCCGTTTTTTTCAGTTAAATTGAAGTGAATTATAAATAATACAAAAAGAATTTAAGAAAAGAAAAATAATGATTTTTAGGATAATTTAATAAGAATACATGTTGAATTTCGAATAAATTCAAATGATCTAATTAAGAAAATCGAAAGTATTCCACTGATTATAGTTATATGAAGAAAATTTTTAAGAATTCAAAAAACTAAAGAGAATTTGATTTAACTTATAAGAAATTGAAAGAATGATATTTAACAATAAAAAAATATTTTTTTAAAATCATCAATTTAGATAGAATTCAACAGAATTAAAGTGAATTGAAAAAAATCAACTATTTATAATAATTTCGGCTAAATTTAAATAAATTTACCATGAATTAGAAGAAACTGACAAAATTTATAAATATTTAAGGCGAATAAAAAAATTAAAATGAATTAAACAAATTTAGAAATATTTTAAAAATTTATTTAAATTGGAATAAAATAATACGTGTAAGTTCGAAATAATATAAAGAAATTAAATAAAATAATAAAAAAATATAATGGATTGAGTAAAATTGAGTAAATTTTGAAAAAATTACGTGAATTACAAAAAAGTTTAGGGTAAGTAAAACTAATTTGGGATATTTTAAAATAATTTAAAAAAATGCAGGTTAGATTAATAAGAATTCAGAATAAATTCCAAATGAATTGCAAAAAATATAAATTTTAAAAAATATACTAAGAACAATTTTACTCAATGGATCAAAATTTGAGTATCAGAGTGAATATAATTAGTAAATAAAAATCTATGAAGTACACAAAAAGTCAAAGGAAATTTAAAACGCTTTAGGTTGAATTATAAAAATTAAAAATTAAAACAAAAGCCATTGATATTAGTGAGTTTTACAGAAATTCTAGAAAATTTATGGTGAATTTAAAAGAATTCAAAAGGAATAAAAGAAAATCAAAAGTCCTTGTGTTTTAAATTTTAATTTATTAAAGCAAGTGAATTAGGTGATAGTTTTATAGAGATACAAAAGTAACTTTTCTTTTATAGCATCAAAGATGATTTGCAGGCTATATAATTACATTGATTTGTTGAATGTTTTTTTAAAGTATTAAATTCTTTAATTTGTTATTTTTAAAGAGTGTACGTTAGTGGAATTTTTATAGCGATCAAATAAAATATAAAAATTTAAAACAAAAATGAAGATACTTCTCTCGCAGAAAATAAAGTTCTGCAGATCTGTGGCAGTAAAATGAGAGCAGGAATGGCAGATGTAGAGCAGAGCGAACGTGCTTGGATTAATTCCTGAATTATTTTCTGAATTTACATCAGAAACTGTTCTTTTTAACTTTCAGTAGTGCGATCGATTTTTTTGATTCAGTTTTGAAGCCAAAGACCTTTTTTGTTATTTAGTATGTATTCAGATTAATATGATTCGAGCGTTGCTTCAGATAAGTGTCTCTCTCGGGAACATCAATTACCGAGTTAATGAGAAAACATGAGGTGGAATATTTCAAGCTGCCTGTTTACTCTGGATAGTCTTCTATCTCGATTCGAATCTTAATTATTTTTCTTTTAAACCAACAAAAAAAAAAGTTGTAACAAAAAGCTTCTAATTTTACGCAGAAAAAAATAATCTCTTTAATTTTAAATGACTATTCCATGAATTGGGTTCAATAGAAGAAGAAAAGTAAATAAATTTTTAAAAACAGAGTGACAGCAAAAAGTGTACTTATTCTGAAGGAAAAGTATTTAAAAACCTAATAGATTATTTCTGATGAATAATAAACATTTCCTTTAATTTCTTTCTTTCTGGGACTAAAACAGGCTCTGCAGTAGTAAGGGTGATTTTGGTCAGACATAAGTATACGTCTGACCAGAAGCGGTTATATATCCTTAAAGACGATTTCTTATCTGTTGGTGAGCGTTCACATATTACCTAACATTTTCGACCTTTTTCACTGCCCCCCCCCCCCATGTAACATTGCCACTGGTTATTTGTTCCCGACTTCCTCCACGGTTACTTAACATGTTTTTATTATGTTTGTAACATAATGAACCTTTTCTAAATAAAAAAAAAGGTTTTTAAGATTAAGTATTGTTTATAAATAAACAAAACAATATTTTGATGTAACACTGAATGCTTATCAATATATTTTTTTAATCATAGACATATTGAAGGCAATGAGTGTAGGTAAAAGTTGTGAATTTACAAATTTCGAACTTTTTCTTAATACAATAAATAATAAAAAAATACACTAAATAATAGTAAAATACAAAATTTTAAATAACTTTTCATTTAAATTTTTGAAGCTGAAATTATGTTTTGAAAATTGAGGACAAGAAAATAAGAATCAAGAAAATTCTATAAAATTCTTATGTAATGCGAACGTACAAAATATTAGGACAAATTCAAATCTTTTTAAAGGACTTTAAGGGCATTTAGAGGTCTGAAAAGAAACCAAAAAATATTGAATAAATTTTCGTTAACGCTTTTAAGTTTTTAAATATTTCTAATATATTTGAAACGTCTTAAATTCCTAAAAGTATTTTTATCTGACTGCACTTTTTTCAATTTTAAAAATCATTAAAAATGAAAAAAAAGTAATTATAATCTTCTAAATTTGCCCAGAATTTTTAAGAAAATTTTTTCATTCTCTTCATATTTTTTTAAAGCTTTTTAATTTTATATTTGAAATATTTAGGAATCTAAATTTCTGAAAATTTATAAAGTTAACCTTTTTTTAATCCTTTCATATCTTCTAAATGTTTCTTTAATTCACTCGGTTTTAGTTTTTATTTTGTTGTTTAACCACATTTGAACATTTTGCTTTAAAATCCTCTGCACTATTTTTGGAAATTTCAGAAAATCGTTTAATATTTCTAAAACCTTTTTTAAAATTTTTCTTAAGTTAATTTTTCAAATTAAAAGCATTTAAAATTTCCAGACGAATCTAAAAAGAATCATTTTAAAAAAATTATTTTTGACATTCTAAACCTTCCGATCTTTAAAAATTATCAGCATTTTTCCTGAATTTTTTTTAGATCTCGAAAATAAAACACATTTTCTTAAAATCATTTAGATTCTTTCTTGAATAATTTTGAATTCTCTTAAAATAAATGTGTTTAAATAATTTTTTTAATTCCTTTAATTCTTTATAACTTAAAATTATTTTTAAATCGCATTTAAGCTTCTAAATATCTCTCTTACTTATTCACCTTTTTCTGAAATTATGTTGTAAGAAAAAATGGTAAAAGTTAAATAAAAATTATTTTATAATTTAATTTGGTTTATCTCTTTTAAAATGTAAGAAAGTTGATAAATTATTGTCTAGTATCGAAATATTAAGAACATAATTATTTCCTATTATTATTTCCTATGAAAATAATTATTATTGATAAAGAAAAAAAATATAAATATACTACTTCAAGCCCTTTTGGTTTCATTCTTTCTGGGAATAAAATAGAGTCACAAGTAGTAAGAGTAATTTCGGCCAGACATCAGTATACGTCTGACCAAAAACAGCAATAACTCCTTAACGATTCATTTATTCTCAGAAAGTGAAAAATTTTTATTTTCAAATTTTTAATATTATTTTTTTAATATTTTAATTGAGTTAAGGAATGGAAATTTCGGTTAATAATTTTTTTAGAATTGTAAGAATTTTTTCATTATCAAAATTTTTATTATTTCTTAAATTAAATAAATTATCTTTAATCCCAAAAATGTTCTGAATTCTTTGAACTCCTTAAATGTTAGGAATTTGCTTATTGTGCAATATAAATAATATAAATAATTTATATACATATATATAAACTCCTTTAATTATCTGAATTTCTTGATTGCTATAAATACTCTGAAATCTCTAAAATTCTTTGAATTCCCTGATATCCTCAAATCCTTGACATTTTATGAATTCTCTGCATTCCTGAAATTCTCTAAATTCTCTTGAAATCAAGAATATTCTAAACTTTCTAAATTTCTTAGACCTTGTTAATTCCTAAAATGACTTAAATTCCTATACTACCCTTGATTTCCTAAATTTATTGCATTTTTTGAATTCAAAGATTTTCCTGAGAGCTGTTTTTCCTGACACCTTTAATACCTTAGAAATTCTAACATTTTTTTGAAGAATTTTGAATTTTTATCATTATCATGAGGAACTTAGTATTATGGCTATTCCACAAAATAAAGAAATTCCGATAAGTTTGAACTTGTTATTTTGAAGCTTTTTGCAAATATTTTTATTGAGTTCATGTGAAAAAAATTAAGTAATTTAGGATTTTTTCTTCAGATAAAAAAATAGGATTTTTTTATTTTTAATCCTTTTTGTGCATCAAGTAAGGCGAATTTTTTATTTCAAGCTTTTTTGTGGAATTCGAAGGAAACAAATTTTCGTACTGAATTTCTTTCTAAATTAGAGCAGCAATTTTCTTTGAAAAATTGATTTCTAAAGTACAATATGGACATTTTATATTTTTTAAATAATAATTAAATTTTAATGAAGGTAATTATGGTTTATATTTTTTTTAATTAACTGTAGGAGTAAAATTTTTTATTGTTAACATTTTCTCATTATTTTAAATAACTGAATGTTCTCAAATCGCGCAAATTCTTCACGTTTCCGAATATCATTGATTTCGTCAAATTTCCTGAATTGCTGTAATATTTAATAATCCCTCAAATCCTGAAAATCTTGAGTTCTCTGTAATCCTTGACTTTTTTAAATTTCTTGTTTATCAAAAATTAATGAAATTTCTAGAATTCTCTAAATTTTTTGAATATCCTAAATGCTCTCAAACCACTAAAATCACATTATTTCTCGAAAGAATAGAAGAAAAAAATCAAAAAAAATATCTCCAAGTCTTCAATATTCCTTTTACACACATTTTGAAATCTTTAAAGCCTGGAAAAAATTTGTTCTTTTTAAAATTTATACATTTATTAAAAAACTTTAAATTTTGTTTTTTTTAATTCTTCAAAATAAGTTTTTACCAATAATTTAATTTGGCTTATCTCTTTAAAAATGTAAGAAAGCTGATAAATTAAAGTATAGTATCGAAATATTAAGAACATAATTATTTCCTATTATTACACAATAATTTACAATCAAATTATTCATCTTGTAAAAATAATCATTATTTATAAAAAAAAATATAAATATACTCCTTCAAGCCCCTTTAGTTTCTTCCTTTCTGGGAATAAAACAGAGTCACAAGTAGAAAAAGTCATTTCGTCCAGACATCGGTATACGTCTGACCAAAAACAGCAATAACAATAATTTTTTTCAATAATTGTAATTTAAATAAATTCTTTAGTTGAAAAATCGAAATTCGACTAATTCTAGTGTTTTCATAATAAATGGAACTCATCCTCTGAGAAGAAGATAAAATTAAAAATTAAAATTCTCTTCGGGAGTTTCCTTAAGCCTCCTGAGATTTGTTTTTGCAACAGGATTCCTGAATAAAATATTAAGAAAGTGAACTGCTAACTATATTCAGGACTCACTTTTACGATAAACCTGAAAACTTTCTAACATTTGACTGGAAAGATTGGATTCTATATCGATGCCAGATTTATTTTCCTCGTACTGGGTTTCGAGATTAGATTCGAATCGGGAATAACGACCACAAAGCTGGAGAAAGGATATAAAAAGTTTGAGAGATAAATGCAAGAGAAAGCTAGAATAAGCCCTATCAAAGATTTATTTGTACTTAAACTAATGAAGCTTTAAGTACCTTCAAAAGGTCGGATAATTATTTGAAAGACAGGCTTCAAGTAAATTTGCTTTAATTTAATAAAAAAATTTATTTAGCGTTTGAAAATATGTGTTTCGTTCCTGAAAGGAGAATTGAATCATTAATTAATAGACAGCGACTTTTCGTCGCTTCGCTTTTTTCTTTATATAAAATCTCTAAAGGAAAGTTTCAATAATAAATTTTCACCATTTAACAAATTTGTTGCTTTTAAATAGTCGACTTTTACGAATAAAGTTTATTTCCTCTCTTGTTAGGACGTATTTTCATCAGGAGGATGAATTTATCTTTGGATATTTACTTCACGTAGTTGGCTTATCGCGAGTGTTGAGACGACTCAACGAACTTGAACAAAAAAGTCCTTGAACGTTTCTCAGAGTTTATTATTTAGTTCTATGGTGAATATCGTAAAATAAAGGATTGAGGCCGAGAAAAATTTTGCAGACATTTTTAATCTGAAATTACTAAATTAATAATAATAAAAATCGTCAATTGATTATTAATTAGGTCACGCACTATCATAATATGAGTATTCAAATTTTCTGCTCATTTTTGGTTATTTCATGATAATGTAGATTCCTATTGGGTCAATATAGTTGTTGTCGACCTTTAGCAGTACACAATAGAAACATCAAAAATTAATTGTCGAATTTCGTCACACGCCTGATTCAAATAGATTTAGAAATTTTGTTTAAACTTTTGTTAATAGTTCTTTCATAATAATTTTTAAGCAATTGAAGCTACAATGTTATATTTTTTCAAAATTGTCTATTTGTCACGTGACCGCATATAATTTCCGGAGTGCCGGTATCTTAACCCATGCCCAACCATACCTGACCGTCGCGTTTGGTTTTATGCTTTTCATTTTTCAATGCAAAACGAATTTACAAAAGGTAAACGAAGACGACCTTTGAGTTTCACACCATTTAGGAGACGACAAATCACGTTTCCAAATAGTTAGGAAAAATTTACTGTTGTACGATGAAAATATTTAAAGCGTGCAACTGACAAGAGCAATTTTATAATTTTTATAGGTTATGTTCGCCTCCTAATACTACCGTACATAGTTTCATTTGTTACTTTATGTTTTCGAGAAACTTTTTCTAGCACATTTCAAAAAATGCATATATATTACGAGTTGTGACTGCAGTGGGGAGGGGATCCTTTACTCATGTACGTAATTTTTGCAAATTCACAAAAACTTTCTCCTGAAAATGATCTTTTTAGCCCTAAAATTCAGTTCCTATCGTAGAGAATTAACCTTTTATTTAAAATTCATATTTTATTGCTTATCAGTATAAACATTTAATTATTTTTTTAAAGTTTTTATTTTTAATTCATCTAAACTACCAGAAATTTAAGCTTTCACGTATAAAAATACAACTGTTCGGTTAAAAATTCAACCTCTTTCCTGAAAATTTGCCTTTTTTATTATAAAAATCACCTGCTTTAACGGAAATCACATCTTTCATGGATAAAAATGCAACTATTTGGGTCAAAATTCTGCTGTTTTCTTGACCATTGAACACTTTCGCGGAAAATTTACTTTTTGTTAAAATTTAATATTTTGGTTTTGAAAAGGGAACTGAAATATGTTTTAGTACAAATTGTAACTTTCTTGGATTTGAATGCAACTATTTTGTAGAGAATTCAAGTATTTTGTTAAAAATTCATCCTTTTTGGTTAAAAAAAATTTGTCTTTTTGGATTGAAAATTAAATTTTTTTCGTAGAAACTTATTGCATCTTAAAAACTTCACATTTTAAACTTGAAAAGTCAACTGGAATGTTTTTTGGATTAAAACGAAACTATTTGGTTGGAAGTCTTCCTTTTTGATTAGAAATTTGTCTTTTGGGACTGAAAATTGATTCTTTTTCGTAGAAAGTTATTTCTTGTTACAAAATTTCTATTTTAATCTTAACTAGTTAACTGGAAAAAATTCATATAAACAATGCAATAATAATAATCCAATATAACTTTAATGGAAACTTTAAGAAGAAAAACAATAATTAATTGTTTAAACAATAGCATAAAGCTTGGAGAATTATTTATTATTTCCTAAGATCATTTAATATTATGTTTAATTCATGAAATACGATTTTAAAAATAATTTTGAGAAAAAGTAGTTCTTTAAACAAATGCAGTTGGCTAAAAATTTCAAGAATGATTGATATATTCTTTCGGTCATTTCCAATCTGAAAATACTAAATTAAAAATAATGAAAATCGTCATTTGTATTTGGTTCCTAGGATAAAGTTAGTTTGCAAAGATACTTTTCTTTTTTATTCCTGTTCTTTTTAATTTGTTCTTTTTATTATTTCAGGATTTAAAGTTTAGAAACGCGTAAGTTTTGAAGGAAATAATGTTTTTTATGTACTAAAATACTTTCAATAGAGGGGAAGCATTTAATTCATATGATTTCTGATATTAGTTTCAGTAGATTAATTTCATTGTCAAAATATTTGACAATTAATTTTTTTTATTTTGAAGCATTAGTACATTTTTTAATGTTCTTAGTTTATTATATAGAAAAGTCAGACTTATTTTTAATATTATAAAAGTCTTATGACTTTTCCTTTTTTTAAATTATTCAAAATTTTAAATAAAAATAAATATATCTTGTTGATCAGCTTGCAGAATCAAACATTTAAAACTTAATTTCCTTAACATTAAATAATCTTGAATTGAAAGCATGTATCGAAACCTTGACAATTTTTTTGTTTTACTTTAAAATATTAGATATTATTAGGTTAATCATTAATTTTAACCCAAAATGTCCTTAGTTACAATTTTTAAACCTTTAATTACTCTTTTTGAAATTCAACCAATGCAGCTTTATTCAGATTTAAATTTAATAATTTTATATTTGAATTTTATGACATTATATTTTAGACAAAAATTAAAAACAAATTTGAACAAAATATTTAATATAACTTCCGAATTTTGTGTAATATGTAATGGTTAAAGCATGTTGTTAAATAATCATTTTTTTAGGCTGCATATTTCTATTTGAAAATTCATCTCTTTGATTGAAAATTTAACTTTTTTATATAAAACTGATTTTTAAAAATTAAAAAACCAACTGCAAGAGCTAAAGTTAAACTGCTTTCTTAATTTGTTTTTAAATTAACGTTTATATCTTTGGTTGTCAATTTAACTGTTTTTTTGAAAAGTAATTTTTTTGCTGAAAATTTATATTTTTTCGTCAATAACTGAATTTTTGTAAAAAAAATTTATCTTTTGGCTTAGGGATTCAACCATTCAGGTTCGATTTTTCCTTTCGTTGAAAAATGAAATTTGAGCTTTTTTGGCTGAAACATCTACTATTGCATTTTTTGTTGATAAATAAATTTGTAAATTATTAACATAATTATTTTTAGATCAGTATTTCTTTCTGATAAAAAAATTACTTTTTGTTAAATATAATTCAGTTTTGTTGATTTTATTTTTATATATAACTATTTGATTGTTTCTCAGTTAAAAAATTTTGTGCTAATGACAATGCCGTAGTAACCACAGTTTCAGTTCATTCTATAGAGAGATGAATTGTATTTAATGCACTTCTAATCTATTTTCTGGGTTTGAAACTTAACGATTAAGTAAACTAATTACGTGAAACTCGGAACGATGCGACGCTGTAATTAAATTTAGCAACAGTAATGTAACAATTATGAAGAAGTGGAAACGTTATTTCAAAAACATCCTTTCAATAGGGAGCTTACTCAATATCTAACTTTTAATTGACCGTATTTATTTATTGACACAAAAGAAAATATTTAAAACTTAAACGTATAACTTATTTATTCATCAGTAACTCTAAAGAATTTTTATTATTTCGGTAAAGCCTCCCTACAATCGATAATTCAACATACAGTTGAATACCATTAATTAAACGCACAAAAAAAGAAAAATAATTATTTTGATTTTAATTTTTGAGCACGTATAGTGTCTGAACTATTACTTGAATTTGATTAATTATTTTACAAATATTAAATTGTTTTAAAATATTATCGATTTCACACTCTTCTAGCATTTGATTGTTACAAAAGTATAAACTTTAAACTATAAATTAAAAACTAATCAAATATACATTAAGTTTAAAAAATGCCAATTGCCAGAGAAAAAAATGAAAAAAAATTGCGTAAATGAAATTCCACTTTTAATTGGTCTTCATGAAAATTTAATAAAAAATTTGAAACACTGTTAAAGTAATTTGTTTCTGAAAAACACGGATCATTTTTTATTTTATTAGCTTTAAATGCTCAGCAGGTATCACTGAAATAAAATTGAAAATAAAATTAGACGTCAAAAATCTTTCTTTATCAAAAAACATATATTGCGTGTCTAAGATTGAAGAAAATACAAATTTGTTTCTTTTTTTATCATCCTAATTAACGTTTCAAATTTAAGGCATGAACAATTTTTTTAAAGGTTGAATATTTATACTAATTGTAAATTACATTTTTATAATTTGCGGCAGGAAGTATTCGATTTGTACGAATTCTATTCAGCCCAATATCCATCGATTTTCGATTTTCAATTGTAGGAATTATACTTAAATAATTTTTTTAATTTCAATTTGTACTAATTCCATGAAAATGCAAATAAAAAAGCCTGTTTCTGATATCTATAATATTAAAAATTGCAGTGCTTTAGGATAATTTTTGGTTTGTTTTTTTTCGAATTCGAAATTTTGATTTTCTAATTAATTATTAAAATCAATTATTCAGATTTGAGCAAATGTAACTAAATATTTTAATTCCAGTAAAAAATAGAAAATTTTCTGAAAAATGTTACCATATGAAAAATGAATTTGTTTTGTGTTTTTTGTGTTTTTAATTTATTACTTAACTCTATAAAATATTTACCAAACGTGACACTCTCGATCATTTACAAACCCCACATTTTTGCAAAAGGCTTTTAAAATTGAAGGTCAGACCATCGAAAACTGAAATTTCATGATTGTGGATTCTCTTTTGTTAAAGCTCCTTCGGCATTAACGAACGCATAGTCATCATAGGTCTCTTTTTGTGCAAAAATTTAATTTTATAATGTAAATTTTATAATATAAATTTAATTGGTGTTTTTAATTTATTACTTGGACTGTTCCAAATATTTACCACGCATTACGCGCTCGATCATTTACAACCCCCACATTTTTGCATAAGGATTTTAAAATTAAAAGTCAGACCATCGTCAACTAAAATTTCCTGATTGTGGATTCTCTTTTGTTAAAGCACCTTGGGCATTAACGAACACATTCTCATCACATGTGTCTTTTTGTCCAAAGTTTAATTTACTTATTTGTAATGTAACTTTTCACGTTTGGATAAAGAACTATGTAAGCTTCTTATCAAATAATGTTATATATGAAATCTGTATCTCTTTCTTGAGTTAAAAGATTCTTTCCAATTATTTTTTTCGTAGTTTCTGCCGTTTGCCTATAAAAAAGATTTTTTCATCTTTAGTGGTATTTTAAACAAAAAAGCAGAAATCCTTATAAATTCGGTCAGTGAAAATGAGGAGAGGGGAAATGAGGAATTTTAGAGGATGGTAATTAGGTTAAACTAGATAAAATGAGACGATATAATGAAAGGGAAAGTAAGGGAGACGGGACGAAATAGGCGGCATTGCTGAGAAGTAGGTTAAATGAAAGGAAGTGAAACGAGGGGAATTAGGAGAAGTTAGCGGTTTAGTGTGGGAGAAGTGAAATGAAATTAGGGTATTTAGGTGAGGAGGAGTAGGGGAAGTGATAGGGAATAAGAAGAGGATGGTTAGGTAAAGATCTCTGAAATCGTGTAAGGGGAAGTTCGGGAATGTAAAGAAGTACGTGAAAAAAAAGAGAAGAAATTTTAGAAGCGGGACGAAATGCGTGGCGATAATGATAAATAGAAGGTGGAAGTAGGTGTATGTGAAAAAGAGAAAATGGAGAAAGAAGAAGTAGCGGAAATGCAGATAGGAAAGGAAGGAAAATTATTGGCAATCGGTTTGAATGAGGGAGAGGAAGTGATGAAGAGAAAAGGGTACTGTTAAAGGGGACTGTCAGTTAGGGAGGCGATAAGAGGGTAGGAAGGTGAACTAAACTAAATGAAGGGTAATAATAAAAGGGGAAGTAGAGGAAGTACGGAGAAATTAGCAGAAGTAGGGAAAACGAGAGAAGGTGATTTTAGAAAATTCGTACTTTTATTTTCTTCAACTATTTTTATTTAAAATTTAAATCTTTTTGGTTCGTGAGGGAAACGAGTAAAGGAAAAGTAGCTAAAGGAGATAAAAGGAAAGGCAATTCTGAAATCAATAGTAGGGGAGAAACGCAAAATAAGTGGAAGCGATGGGAGGTTGGGGAAATGATAGCAAATAAGAGAAGCGAGACACGGAAAGTGTGAGGTTGTTGAAAAATTAGAAGACATGAATTGTGGAGGATTTTATGGGATGAGGAGTAAAGGGAGGGTAAGGAAACTGAAATCAGGGTGAAGAAGTAAGGTGAATAAGAGAAAATATTTGGAAATGAAAGACAGAGGTAGATGAAGTACGGAAAATGAGATAAGAGTGGATATGGTACAATGAGGAGACGGGAAGTAGTTGAAGTGGGGGAAATAAGGAAAGGGAATTTATAAAAAATGTGATTAAAAAAGTAGGAAAAATAAGGAGAAATGAGGGATAGTAGTGAAAATTAAACTAAAGAAGTAGGGGAAGTATCGGGAAATGAGAAGAGGTATGGAAAGTGATTAGAAATTAAGATGAATAGGTAAAAGAAAATGATTTCTGGGAAAGGGATTTGACGAATTTGACGATTTCTGGGAAAGTGAAAATTGTCTGACCAATTTTTTGAAAATTTACTTTTTTGTTCTAGATTCATATTTTTAGGTGACAGTTATATCTTTATTTTTTAGAAAATCCTTATAGTTTCGGTCAGTGAAAATGAGAAGAGGGGAAATAAGGAATACTAGAGGATGGTAATTAGGTTAAACTAGATAAAATGAGACGAAATAATGAAAGGGAAAGTAGGGGAGGCGAAAAGAAATATGCGGAAGTGATGAGAAGTAGGTTAAATGAAAGGAAGTGAAAAGAGGGGAAGCAGAAGAAGTGAGCGGTTTAGAGTTGGAGAAGTAAAATTAAATCGGGGGATTTAGGTAAGAAGGAGTAGGGGAAGTGATATGGAATAAGAAGAGGGTAGGTAGGCAAAGATCTTAGAAATGTGATGAGAGGAAGCACGGGAATTTTAAGAAGTACGTAGAAAAAAGGGAGGAGAAATTTTGGACGTGGAGGGGGGAATGAGTAATGATCATTGGAAATAGGAGATGGAAGTAGGTGAATTAGGGAAAATGGAGAAAGAAGACGTAGGAGAAATGGAGATGGATAAGGAAGGAAAATTATTCGAAATTAGGTTGAATGGGGAAGAGGAAGTGATGGATGGGGAAGGGTATTGTTGAAGGGGACTGTCAGTTAGGCAGGCGACGGGAGGGTAGGTAGGTGAACTAAAGTGAACGAAGGGTAATAATGAAAGGGGAAGTAGGGAAAGTACATAAAAATAAGCGGAAGTAGGGGAAACGAGAGAAGGTGATAAAAGGAGAAGCAAAAGAAGTAAGGGAGGCATGGTGGTAGTAAAATAAAATTATGAGATGTGAGTGGTGGATAGAGACGGGTAAAGTAAATAAATTATTAGATATTAAAGGTAAAGAGGAAGTATAAAACCCGAGAAAAAAATTACAGAAAGTAATGGGAAATAAGTCGCGAAAGTAGGGAAAGTAGGAGGATAAGGTAGGAGAGCAGAGGCAATTCTTAGAAATGAAGATAAATAAGTAAGAGGAAGTGGGGGAAGCAGGGATGCGGAAAATTAGAGAAGAAATAAGTTAGAATAGAAATAAAGGTCAAAAGGGTATGAAAAAAGGGATAAAAAGAGAAGAAGTGTGATAGGGAGAGGTTTGAGCGACTTTGTAAACGTCTACACAGATTTTGACCAATTTTTTAATTGTCAATTTATATCTTTTTTTAAAATGCTTCAATAATCTAATTCTGGAAACTGCTTTCGAATAACTATTTTTCCTAGAAAATAAATTTTAATGATAAGAATAAAATAACGTACACTAATAATCAGAGAATTATAAAGTTTTTTAGGTTGACGTTGAATGAATTGAGTTTGTTAAACCTTTCAACATTTATAATTTTCCCTTCGTTAATTGTCGTCATACGGTGCAGCATAAAATCCCTGGTGTGCCTTCTTTACGAGTATTTAAAATTCAAGCCACGTTTAATGGAGCCTCCCTAGGCATTAGAAAGCATCTCGCATTGGACGCCAGTGCCATTTACAGAATAATGAAATTACACTTTAGGGATGCAGCAGCAATAACTTAATTGGCCGATAAAATATCTAAAACGAATTCTCACTTCTAGACTTTACGAGTGTAATTTCCGGTATATCAGAATAACCATGAAATCACCGGAAATATTTATTACATTATGCAATGTATATTACGATGGGCCGAGAGTCTGTCCGGTTGTCCACGCGTCCATAGTACTTTTTTACAAGGAAGGGAAGTCAGAGAAAATGAGTGAGGAAAGTAAATGTAGCGAGGAAAAAGTAGGGGAGCAGAAGCAGGATAAGTGAGTGAGTGATAGAAGGGGAAATGATGGGTGGGGAGGTAAGTGAAATAGCGGAATTTAGGAGAAATGTGGGAAAGGGAAGCATGGAAAATGTGAGGAAATGAGAGGTAGACGAAGTAGGCAAAGTGATTGCGAGTGAGGCAAAGTGAGTGTGCGTGACGGGAATTGATTGTGCATGAGAAGAAGTGAGTGTTAGTGAAGGAAAGTGTGTGTTAGTGAAAAGAAGTGAGTGTTAGTGAAGGGAAGTGAGTGTTAGTGAAGGGAAGTGAGTCTTAGTGAAGGGAAGTGAGTGTTAGTGAAGGGAAGTGAGTATAAGACAGGAGAAGAGAGAAAGTGATGGTTGAGCAAGGAAGGTGGAAGAAGATTGTTTTAGCTGGGTAAGTAGGAAGAGGTGTAAATAGAGGATAAAGAAGTTGGGAATGGGAGGGGCAAAGTATAAAGTGAGGAGGGGGAGTAGAGGAATGTTGTAGAATTAGGGAAGGGAAAGTATGAAAGGAGAAGGTTTAAGTGATCGAATTAATGTTTTAAGAAGCTAGAAATCCCTTTTTTGTACGGGAACAAATTCTTTTAGTTGAAAATTAATTTTTTAATCCTAATTAGCCATGATTCAGTAGAATCGCATAATATTCACATTAGGTGAATTTCACTACACCAATCAGTCCTGAACATTAAAAAAAATTGCTAGGCATTATTTTAGGATTGCAAAAGATGATCTTTTAGTTTTTGTGACAACAATTAATTGTTCAAGTATTTTTTTCAATCAGTGAGGTTATGGTAATCAAAACTCAACGAGAAGTTTGAAAATTTTTTGCGGCGAATTTCACCCCGTGTGACTAATGAGGATCAAATTTTTTATCTTTTTGAGATAAAAATGTGAATGATTAGTAAAAGATGTATCTTTCTCAGATAACATTTTAACAATTTAGTTGGAAATTTTATTTTCAGTCAAAATTTCAACTGGTTTGATGAAAATTCGTTTCTTTGGGCTATCAATTAACTATTTACCGAAAAATTAAATTCTCAGTTAAAAATGTATGTTTTTTCAGTGCTCAATTCAATTTTTTTTTTGCTTAACAGTTTAACTAATAGCGTTAAAATTGATCTTTATTAGTTCAAATTAAAGTATTTTTATTTTTTCACAAAATATTTTGAAGAAAATTGATGTTTTTTTAGTGGAAAATTCAGTTATTTTGTGGAAAAACTTATGTTTTGAAGTGCAAATTGGACTTATTTCTTTAACAATTTCTTTTCTAGCGAAAGGTTCTTTTACGATATTTGGTAGGGAGATTTAACATTTTTCGTTGAAAATTGATCGATGTCTTAAAAAAATTATGTTTTTAGTGAAGAGTTTAAAATTTTCGTCACAAATTCGATTTTTTTGATCGTCAAAAATTCAGCTATTTGAATGGAAATTTGTTTTTGCTGAGCATGAATTGCTTTAATTAAAATACAAAATTTTATATTTTTTGTCAGAAGTTAAAATACTTTATAAGAAATTAATTTTTTAATTGCAAAATTCATCTATTTAGTTGAAAAGTGTACTCTTTTCATGGAAAGTTTAACAGTCTAGTAGAAAATTGATCTGTTTTCGTAGAAAGTTCAACTACTTTGCTAAAAAACAGTTTTTAAATAAATATTAACTTTTTTAACGGGAACTCGAAGTATCCTATTTCTTGCTTAATTTTAAATATTTTGTTTAAAAAAGACTTTGTTAGTAGATAATTCATTTATTTTGTTGGAGCTTTCTTTGTCTCGGATAAACTTTTATTTAATATCAAAATAATATAGAAAATTTTTATTTAGTCCAAGTATTCTACTTTTTGCTGGATTGATCTTTTTTAGAGAAACGCTTAGCTACTTAGTTAAAAATTGATAACTTTTAGTGGAAAGTGGAAATATTTGGTTGAAAATTAATTTTCTCCAGTTAAATAATTAACTATTCCTATACCAATTTTTTTATTTTCGCTAAAGATTAATTTGCAACCTGGAATTTGAAATGTTCTTTCAGTGGTTGTAAATTTATCTATTTTGTAACAAATTTCTTTTTTTGTGTGGAAAGTTCCACTATTTGGTACAAAATGTATCGTTTTGATAGAAAACTTCGACTGTTTCGACTAAAATTAATGTTTTGTTTTTTCAATTTGAAAATTCAAGTATTGCGATAAAAAAAATTTATTTTTTATTTTCTCATCTTAAAATTAAACTATTTTTTTTTAAATTAAACTATCTTCTTAAAAATTTATCCCTTTTAGCAACAAATTCTAAAGGGAAAAGACCCGAAACTTAAAATCACTCTTTATGTAGAAACCATGATAAATTTCTTTACAGAATAAACATAATTTAGATTCTATCTTTGAAAAAGTATTTTAATATTATAGTAACCATAATAATGCTATTTCTGAAAACTTGTTCAGCAGATTTTTTATCATAAAAAGAATATCTGCACAAAGGGGAGTTTCTTGACTTATAGGAGTGCCAGCAAAAGTTTTAAGTGAAATAAATTTTGACTGTACTATGAATTTCATATCACCATTCTGTGAGTTAGCAGCTCTAAAGTCTCAGCACTTAAGAATGTTTTCTCTGCAGGCAGATGCCATAAAATTATGGAAGGTATTTCTCACAGGCATTCACTACAGTGTCACCCATATTTACGATGTAGCGGGTGGCGCTCATTCTCTTGGAAATTGAACATCGTTTAATTAGAGCCAATAAAGTGCCGTTCACTCTTTGAAATCCCGGGCTATATAATGCTCTCTTTGCTCTTTCAAAGAAGACTAATTAACTTATTGACATAATTAAATTAAAAAACCGATAGCAAGTTATTTTCGGTTGAATAGTGTTTTTGATTGCGTTTCTTTTTTTTAAATTAAATATTTGTTGGTTTGTAGGGGACAAGAGTGATGGGTAAATAGATGCAATAGAGGCAATGATTAGGACTGATTAAAAGCAAAGTAGGGAAAGTAAGAAATGTGAAAAAGGAAACGAGGGAGGAGTAAGGGATAATGAGGTGAAGTGAGAGGAGGAGGAGGGAGAGTTATAATAAGTGCAGAGAAGAGAAGGTAAATAAGGGGTAGTAAAAAGAATTAAAAGGTAGAAGTAAGTATGCACGGAAAAAGAATATAGAAGTAGAGCAATTGAGGGAAAATAAGGAAAAGTAAGGAAAATAAGGGTAGAAAAATAGGAGAAGTGTACGGAAATGAACAGAAGTAAAGGGAACAATTAGAAATGTGGGTGAAAAGAGAAAGTAAAGTGATAGCTGGGGAATGAAGTATGTTCGAAAGGAAGTGATAATTGTATAATAAGTGAATAATTATGAAATGACCAACAAAAATTTAGGTTAAAGTCATTTCAGAGAATATATAGGACTTTCTGAAATGTTTTGACCGTTATAGTTATCCTATTGGATTTTTATTATAATAAATCGGTCTTTTTGCAATGTTGGCTTTTCTTCTAATGAATTTAAATATTTAAATCTTTTTAGGTTAGTACGAGAAATGAGGTAAATGTAAATAGGTAAAGTAGATTTAATGACGAGGAATGATTAAAGAAAAAGTACGGGATATAATGGAAAGTGGAAAAAATCAGGGATAATGAGGGTATGTAGAAGGAGCAGAAGGGAGGGTTGCATTGAAAAGAAGAGAAGGTAAATGAGGGAAAGTAGTGGAAAATGAGCCGCAGAAGTCGGTAAAGTAAGAAAAATGAGAAGTGCAGAAATAGGTAATAAAGGGAAGACAGGAAGTAGGGGAAATAAGGAAATGGTAAGTAGGGGTAATGAGGATAGATAATTAGTCGATGTATAGGAAAATAAAGAGAATTAGAGAAAAATATTAGAAAAAAGGGTGAACAGAGAAAAGAAAGTGATGCTTGGGGAAGGTAATGCTTCAGGGAAGGGTTGGCAAGTGTATAAGAAAGGAATAATGATATAAAACGATTTTGGTACTTTGAAGTGATTTCATAGAATATTTTTAAATTTCTGAAATTTTTTTACCATTAACTTTATTCTATTAGTTTTTTCAATAGCTTGAATATCTGTTGTTAATTTGCCTTTTTTGTAAAAACCTGTTTAAAACTGAAAAGCTATTTGTTTAATTATTAGTAATTTTTTCAAATCTTAGGGATAATACAAATAATTTTAAAAAATATTTGAAAATTCATCTCTTTTGGTAGAAATGTCATTTGGTTGGTAAGATTGATCTTTTTTATTTAAAAATTTAGAGAGCTGGTTAAAAAATCATTCATTTTGTTGGAACATTGATATTTTTTAGTATAAAATATGATTGTTTTAATTACTTTATTTAAAGTCAGAACATAACTTTTCAGTAAAATATTCACCGATTTATTTTTAAATTTATCTTTTCTTCTATTATAAAAAAACGATGTAAAATAAGGAAAGTGCCCCGCTTTAACTTAATTAAAATAATAATAAGAATCTACAAAAATAAAACAATCTTCGTTCTAGGAGAAATATAAATTAAACTTTTCAAACTCGAAAGAATTTTAATTCAACTCAATAAAAATTGAGTATTTTTCTGGTGTACTAAATAGTGATATTTGAAGTGATTAGAAAGGTTTTCTTCCAAAAATTAAAAAAAAAGAATTAGTTTCACATACTTCTAATTTTTATTTTTTAAATTTTAATAAATAAAAACTTTTTTCTTAAATACTCTAAATTTAAAAGAATTCAGACGACTTGACATTGTAGTAAAGTACGAACTTGATCCTCAAATTGAAAAATTTTAGGCGTTTGAAGTGTAAATTGTGTAACTTTAATGGCCAGAAGAAATTTTTTTACACATGAGTCACAGTTGATTTTATTTAAAACAATTTATTTTGTGTACAATATCAACGAACTCTCTTTATTTCATACTTAAATAATTATCAAATGGTTTACAGTCCTGAGAAACAGTAACCTCCCTATTTTCACTCGAATGCCGAATGTAATTTATTTCTTCTTTAGTTTAAAATAAGGCTCAAAGAAAAAAATTATTTTTTATATTAAATATTAAATTAATTAATTTACAATAGGCCAGCAGTTTAAAATTCTAAAAGCAGCATCATCAATAGTACCAAGAACATCTAACTTGAGCAAAAAACATTTTGCCGTTAAAACGAAATTAAGTAAAATGAAGAAAATGTTGAACAACAATGTGAAAATTGAATGTAGTTCCTAAATTTATTATGGCAGTTTTGCATCATCATGATTCTCCTCTTCCTATTAGGCACGACTACTTAAGCATGAATATCCACAGAAAGAGTGAAAATGTGTCACTCGTTAATCGCCTCTTTTTCCGCCTCATGCAAACACGGAACGAGCGTGCGACGAGAAGGCGCGGATAAGCACTCGGAGAAGGGGAAGAGAAGCGTGTCAGGACGCTGAAGATAGACTGGTGGCTAACCATAACGGCCTCAACCACTGCTTAGCCGGTGTGGTGCCGGAACCGCTCAGTTTTGGTCAGACATTGCAGCATTAACCCGGCAGTCGAGAGTGTGCCGTCAGGTGGCTCCCTAATTTATGGGAACTAAAGGTCGTCAGAATTAAAAAACTGATGTCACAGAATAAATTATAATTTCCTAATTTAATTATCTCCTTTAACAGAACTCTCTTTATTTCAAAATTTAACAATTATCAAAGGTTTTAAAGTTCTGAGAAACAGTGACCCCCCTATTATCAATCGACTACTAAATGTAATTTATTTCTTTTTTAGTTTAAAATAAGGCTTAAAGAAAAAAACGGTTTTTTATGTTTTGAAGAATGAATTCAACAATCAATATTCTATCTAATTCGATTAAAAATTAGCGTAATTAATAATTAATTAATTAATTTACAATAGGACAGAACTTTAAAATTCTAAAAGCAGCAACATCACTAGTACCAAAAACATCCAACTTGACCAAAAAACATTTTCTGGATGAACCAAATATACATTTTTTCGCAAGGAATACTGTTTTTAAAATACTAAAAAAAAACGGTTGACAGGCAGGTTAAAATCATAAGACAATCGTTGCCATGTAAACAAAATTAAGTAAAATGAAGAAAACGTTAAACGTTGAAAAACAATATGAAAATTGAATGTAGTTCCTAAATTCATTACGGCAGTTTTCCATCATCATGATTCTCCTCTTCACATTCGGGACGGTCACTTAAGCATGAATATCCACGGAAAGACTGAAAATGTGTCACTCGCTAATCGCCTCTCTTTCCGCCGCATGCAAACACGGAACGAGCGAGCAACGAGAAGACACGTATAAGCGCTCGGAGAAGGGGAAGAGAAGCGTGACAGGGATCAGTGGAGATCCTTGCAGTTAAGTATACTGCGCGCGGACGCTGGAGATAGACCGGTGGCTAACCATAACGGCCTCAACCACTGCGTAGCCGATGTGGTGCCGGAACCGCTCAGTGGTACAAGCCGTTTTGGCCAGACATGGCAGAATTAACCAAGCAGTCGAGAGCGTGCCGTCAGGTGGCTCCCTAATTTATGGGAACTGAAGGTCGTCAGTATTAAAAAACTGATCCTACATGATAAATTATAATTTCCTAATTTAATTATCTCTTTTAACAGGTTTGGGCAAAAGGGGAAGGAAAATAACTGTCAGACGATAATATTTTAATGAAGAAAATCAGTTTATATTCTTAATGTCAGAAAATATAAACACAGGAAATTGGTTGCATTGGAAAACTTTTATCAAATAACAAACATTGAAATATTTTACTGACTTAATAATTCTTTAGAGCGGATTCGAATGGCCTGAATTTAATGACATGAAAATTCAATGGATGCATGTTTCGCTATTAATATTATGTCTAGTAAAATAAAAAGCATGTGATATAATTTCTAATCAAGAAGTAAATTAAATTTTTCTTGAATAGAATAGATTCGTGGTAAGAAATTCGTGCCTAATTGGCACTTTACGTCTCTGTTAGCCTGTGGAAATTGTATTAGAGAATCAGAGCGTGCTCCTTTTAGAGACGCATTCACTGATTGGTCAATCTAATTAACTCCTGACCATTAGATTAATTTATCTTTAGATGTCAACTCATGCTTTTGAAATTTGAGGTGAAATTCTGGAAAGTTACGAGTAAACACATCTTCCCTTGGACCTGATCAACCAAAGGCGTTCATTAAACACTTTCTAAGTAAATTTTAATTGCGAGAGACTAACACAGGTAATTCATTTTAAATGAATTAAATCCAACCAGACAAATTATTTGTTCAAGCGTTTTCATAAAATACATCAATATTTGCGGCAGGAAAATTCTGCTAAGTAAGCAAATTCGTAAATTTATTTATATTTATTGAAGTTCAAAAAGTTATAGAGTTTCTTGCCGGTTGACTTATTAATAAAAATTTAACTAATATTTCATTTTTTGATTTTATATTAAACTTCTTCATTTCTTTAATTCTTATTTAAAAAATAATCGATAAAATTCTGATTTAGTGCACTTCTTTTCTTCTGTGTCAAATAATATTAGCAGAAAAACATGGACCATTAAGAAAACTTGTCAATGCTGCTAACAATTTTATAAACAAATTCACTGACATCGAATTTTGAAAGAAAAAATCTTTCTTTTCTGCAGTATTATTTCTTTTAATCTCATTAATATTGACATGCAAAAGACTGCTTTGCAGTTCAACTTAAAAAAAGTTAATTTTCAACATAAGGTAAAATTTCGTACCGAAAAAGAAATTCTTAAATTTGCAGTAAAAAAATTTATTTCTTAAAGAAAAGAAAACAAATTATCAAAAATTCAGTTTAAATTTAAACCGAATTTACCCCAGAATTTTCAACCAAATAATTGAATTATAAACAAAAAGAGTTTAAATTTTAATAAAAAATAGAGTAGTTGAATTTAAGTTAAAACAAAATTAACAAAAAAGAAAAATTGTTAAGAAAAAATAAAATAGTTTATTGTTTGATGAAACCAATTAATTTGTTTTTAAATTTAATATTTATCTGAATAGTTAAATTTTGAACTGAAGTAAGGAATAAAAAAATTGATTTGAATAAAAGTTTAATTTTCACAAAGAAGGATAAAACTTTTACCAAAAATGAAAGACTTGCATTTCCAGATAAAAAACTGGATTTTCAAATAAAAATTAAGATCAGAACAACCAATCATTTCGAATCCAAAAATATGAATATTTTATAAAAATGATCATTTTCTCTCCAAAAACACGATAAGAAAATATTTAGAAGATTCCATTTTACTTGAAAATTCAAATTTGTGTATAAATATTTAATTTAAAATTCAGCTTTATTTTCAAAAATTTGTCTCTACTAGAAAATTCATTAAATTTATTAAACATTGATAGAAAATTTAACTAGTCTGTAAAACATACCTTTCTTTTCTAAAAAATTGAATTATTTGACAAGAAATCAAACTGCCCCATTTGCGGATAAAAATTGTTATTTTTTAGATGAAAATTCGTCGTTTTCTTCAAAGTTTAACCATTTTCGTAAAAATTTTTTCATCCTTGACGGGGAAACATTTATTTCTGAAAAATTTGTTCTTTTGGTTGAGGAGCAAATTTTTTTAGTTTAAAATGCTTTAAAATCCTAATCTTTAAAATGTTTTTAAAATGTTGGAAAATTTTTGGAAAATTTTTTTAAATGTTTTAAAATCCTTTTGTTCAAACTTGGACTATTTAGTTGTAGAAAGTTGATCTTTTGGGGTGTTAATTCTTCTTTGTTGAAAATTCTTTTTTTTTTTGATAAATATCAGCTGCTTCATTTTCTGATGATATTTTCTATTGGGAAATCAACGGTTTGGTAGAAAATTTAACAATTTTTTGTTACAGTCCCAACTTTTTTATTAAAAATTTGAATATTTAGTTGAATATGCAGATAGAAAATTTCTCTTCTTCGGTAAGACATTCAATAGTTTTCTGAAATATTCAATTACTTTTTTGAAAATGTAAAGTTTTTTGGTTTCAATTTTATTTTTTCTTACTTGAAAATTCGACCTTTTACTCGAAGTTTCAACTATGCTGTTGAAAATTTAATCATATTGTAAAAAATTTAAATATTTTCTTAAAAAGTAACCTTTTTTTGTCAAAAAATTTTCCTTCTTTAGTGGAAATTCGTCAGTTTGGATTAAAAAATTATCTTTTAGAGAAAAAAGTTATTATTTATTTAAATCAATAAGTAGATTCGATTTTTATAAATTTTTATTGGTAACTCGATTGTTTTCTGCCTTTATAAAAGATTCTACTTTTTAAAAACGTTAAAAATTCAAAACTGCAGTTTTTGAAGAATAATTGTATAAAAAAATGAAAAATTTTTAATGGAAAATCAGAAAAAAGTCAGTGAATCATGAAAATGAAGTTTTCAACCACCCTGATTAATAATCACCATTAATTTACCATTTGAATTTTTTACCTTCAATATAAATTTTTCTGTAAAATTGCTCTAATATAATGTTTTTAATCTTTTTCCCTTCGTAAAGTAAACAGAAAGTTTATTGTGTATACGAGGCAAAGTAAGGAAAAATGCTGACGTTTCTCAGTGGGCTCCCTTAAGTGCACTCGAATGCACCCAAGACTGCGTCTTCTTTTTGGAAATTTCTTAAAGGTGTTTGTATCGTGCAGAAATTTCATCAAAATTTTTTTAATCATTAGAAAAAAAGTTTTCTTTATTGTTTATTACAAAATTTTGTTATAAAAGCGAAAATTAAAGCTCTGGAACTAATTTATTATAAAATTTACAAGTTTTACTAAAATAAGAGCATAAGATATGGGGTTTTTTCTGTATTATTGTATTAATTAAAAAAATTGTAATTACGATTTGAAAGTTCAGATTCGAAACAATAAATTTTCCAGAAGAATTATAATTTTGACTTTGATCAGAGAATTTTTATAATAATTACAACTTTTATTTGCAACACAGAAATTTCAAAAAGAATTCTGATTCTGATTTTGAGCCAGAAATTGTTAAAAATAATTATAGATTTTTTATTATATATAAAGAGAAAGCAAAAAAATTGCAAAATAAACACTGAAAAAAGTTGAATTTTTAGTTCAAAAAATTGAATTTAAATTAAATGGGTAAATTTGTAACCAAGGAGATTTATTTTCTAAATAGGTAATTTTTTATATTTTAGGAACAAAAAAATTTACCATTCAAATAAAAAATAGTTGAATTCAACGATGAGAGAAAAAATTTTAACGAGGAGTTGAATCTGCAACCAAAAAATTAATTCTGAATGTGGAAATATGAATTTGCAACAACTAAATAAATTTTTAATTACCTATTTAAATTTTTTTGCTAGAGAAGATGTATTTTTTATTTCTAGAAGATTAATTTTCTACAAAAAAGTTGAATTTTAAGCAAAAATGCACACAAACAGTTAAACTTTAAAACTGGTAATACAAATTTTTCAGGTATTTTCAAATAGTTGAATTTTAATTTAAAAAAAAATTATATTTTTACTCTAAAACTCGAAGACAAATTTTTAACAAGAGAGTTACATTCTCAACCATGGAAGATTTTTTAGTCAAAAATGCAAAAATTCTAACGAAATTGTTAGATTTTTGAACCCTAAAAGTCCATTTTTCCCGAAAATGGTTAAATTTCGGACAATGAAGTTAATTTTTAATTAAAGTTTTAAATTTTGGAACAAAATAATTGCATTTTCGAAGCAAAAGGATAAAAATTTTACAGAACACTTGAATTCTAAAACCGAAAATATTAGTTTTTAACAAAAAAGTTTATTTTTATCTAAATTATTTATTTTAAAAAAAGAAAAAAACACTACATTAAAACAGCAGATTTTTTAACCGAAATGACGAATTTTCAACAAAATCGTTCAATTCTCAACCGCGAAAGATTTTAGTTCAATTTTTAACACTAAAATATAAATGTTCAACAAAATAATAATTTTCTACCAAAATAGTTGAATTTTCAATGCAAAGGGCCAAATTTTATACCAAATAGCAAAAAGGAAATTTATAGAACAATGACTAATTGTTTTTAATTTTATTCATGAAACTGAACATTTTGCTTCGAAAATAAGGTTAATTTTTCACTGAAAACTTTCTGATTTTGGACAGCATACTTTAAGATCCGGTCTACACTAGATTTCAGTTCGTTGCTAAATTTTTCGAATTAGTATATATTAGTATATTAGTATATATTTTAATTAGTCCTAAAAAGACAATGGATCAAAAATTGAGAATCTGCAATATTGAAATAATTTTGAATCAAAATATTTTCGGATTCTTACTGTAAAAAGTCTCAATAGGAGATTTTTTAAAAATTAAATCTTAATGAAAAAATGTATAAGAAATTTGAAAAATAGAAATTTGACAGGATTTAAAGTTAAATGATTTTTGGTTTAGAAAGGAATTCAGTTGAGAATTTTTTAATTAAGCCACGTTAAAACTAAAATTTGTAAAATTTTAGGCTTTGAAATGAGAAGGATACAAACATTTATATTTTAAAATTTTATCAATTAGGGGGTTTTAAATTTGAAAGCTTTTGCAGATCATAAATGTAGTTATGCTGAATTAAAAAAAATAAACCTAATGTGAAAGTGGTTAGAAGATGAAATACTTCTAAAATTGACAAGATTTAGAGTTTCATGAATTTTCGACTTGAAAGTTCACAAGTTTTGAATTGCATGACTTTTAGGCAAACTAGATCTTTTCAAAACTTTTAAAAATAAATTTATTTCTAAAAAAAGATTGATGGTCGTGTGCTTTCCCATTAAGCTATTAGAGAAAAAAATATCTTCACTGGTCGATGACAACTGCCTCTGATGGTAATACAGGTTTCTTTAAAATTACTCGTATCATAAATGTAAGACCTGGCTTGAAATAACGTATATTTATGAAAAAAGATTCTTTTGAGCTCTCTAATAGCTTAATGGAAAAGCAACCCACCGGCAATCGGAAGTTCTGTGGTTCGATTCTCAGTAAAGCAAGGAGAGTAGATCTTTTTCTTTAGAAAAAGTTAATCAAAAAAATTTGTTAATTTACTATTCGATCGATAGGTTAATTTATCTTTTTAAGGTGGTGAAAAAAAATCTACTCTGATCGACGGTAACTGTCACTGCTGATAAGAAAGATTCCTTTAACGTTTGTCAAGCTTTTAAATTTAGAAGCCTCTAAATTTCAATTATTTGAATGTTTCTTACTTTTCATAATTATAAATTCAAAAAGAGTTTTATATTAGACCTGAAGAAAAAATTTTGATTTTATTATATTTGTTTTTAAATTTTATTTCCACCAATGTACTAACACAAAAGCAATTAGAATTGTTGAAAGTCACTGAAACAAATAACTTTAAAAATGATAAATTAATAATGTTTTAAATCAAGCCCTAAAATAAAATAAAATAAATTAAAAATCTTTAAGGTAAACAAGGGCATAATATATCTATTAAAAATTATTGGTTAAAAATACATAATTTAAGGCTTGGTAATTAGAAGGATAATTAATTTTTCATTAGAAGAATTTTTGTTCGGGTTTTTAATTTTAACATATCATAATCTCAAAGTTTTCAAAATGAGGAGCTTTTGAATTCGAAGGATTTTAAAGCTGCTCATTTAAGAAATAGCGTATTAAGGATTTTTTTAAAATCCACCGATCAAGTATATAAAAAATTTCGATAAAATCAAATAAAAAAAAATATAAAAGAACTTTGGATTCGAAAAGAAGATAATTTTCAAAATTGAAAATTCAAAAGTTTTTAAATTAGCATCCTTTAAATTCCAGGTCTAAAATTGTATTTAAAACTACGATTTTTACCAAGTGCGAAATTCAACATCAGTTTAAATTCGATAGAATAGTAATCAATTTATACTCTTTGATTGGCACAAAATTTCCTCATTCCCTGTAGAGGAAGCACTCTAAAGCGTATGAGATTACTTCGCTAATAGAACTTTACCAGAAATACGTACTGCATTAATGAATTTTCAAAAGCTATTTATAAATTCATAGTGTGAAATAATTACATGATCTCTTTGATAAATATTTATAAAAACATTGATAAACTTTAATGCTCTTTCGTATGTATTAAAGACTTCAAATTTAGCACTAAAAAATATTTTTCATTCCTTAATATTTGATTGACTTAATATATAATTATCTTAAAATTGCACAATTTATTATTGAAAAAAAAAAATTTATATCAACAAGGCGGCTACAATTTAAGTCGTTAAATATGACAGGTATTTTTTTGGATTAGGAAAAAACTTCTAAGAGTTATGAATATTGGAAATTTGAAGCTTTTTTAAAAAGATACAGATGCGTTAATTTTTGGAAAACATAAAAATCATCATTTTAGTAAAACCCCACCTTTCGAATGTTAGCCATTTTTCAATTAAATTTCTACGTCTATAAGAAATATATTCTATTAGTTTTATAAGAAACAAACATTTTTGTAAGATGAGAATTTTTCTTCTTCAAAAATGGAATTTTGTACTTTTTCCTAATAAATAACGACAGATTACAAAATTTGTTTACAAAATTGATTTAATTTTTTAAAAACATGTTTAAAACAGACCTTCACTTTATGAAAATATTTAGCAGCGTTCGCAAAGAAAATTTGAAAAATGAAATTTTTCAAAAAAAAATTATTTAAGTAGATTTTAAGTAGATTTCAAGGTTTTTATTTTAAAGAAGAAAACAAAATTTTTTAATTTTATCCAATATTTATCAAAATGCGTCCTTTTATTAAATTGATATTCAAAAAGTTTTGTGAGACCCAAACTGTTTTTTAAACACATTTTCATATAAAATTTATTTAACGTATAATTAATTTTCTGAATTTTACTCCCAATCAGTCTTTTCTGTCAAACATATTCAACCGAGCAACCTTTTCATGACGTTATTGCATATCTGTCGTTGCACTTAACGTTAAAAAAACGAAAAAAGGCAGTGAAAAAATATAGTGATTCAAAAGAAAAGTTGACGTGTTTCTTTTAACTTTTCGAAATTATTTTTTGCAGATTTTTAGATTTATTTAGACAGATCTTTTACCGGTGCTAAAACTATCTATAAATAATTTCGAGTAGGTACTAATAACTAAAATTTTGCGCAAGTGCGTATCGATTTTCAAAATAAGATATAGGAACGTTTAGATAGGACAACTTGGGAGGCGCTAATGTACAATAAGATTATAGAGAGTACCTGGAATATGTTTCGGGATATCATTGTTAGAATTTCGACCGAAGTGTGTGGTACTGTGGTAGAAAGAATGTGTGGTGATGCGTGGTGAAATGATAGAATCCGCACAGCCGTCCACGAGAAGAAAGAAGTAAATCAATGAAGGTTTAACAGCACAAGTCTTAGCGATGAGGGCTCTGTTTCTTTTAACTTTTCGAAATTATTTTTTGCAGATTGTTAGATTTATTTAGACTGATCTTCTATCTGTGCTAAAACTATCTATAAATAATTTCGAGTAGGTACTAATAACTAAAATTTTGCGCAAGTGCATATCGATTTTTAAAATAAGATATAGGAACGTTTTAGATAGGACAACTTGGGAGGCGCTAATGTACAATAAGATTATAGAGAGTACCTGCAATATGTTACGGTACATCATTGTTAGAATTGCGACCGAAGTGTGTGGCACTGTGGTAGAAAGAATGTGTGGTGATGCGTGGTGAAATGATAGAATCCGCACAGCCGTCCACGAGAAGACAGAAGCAAATCAATGAAGGTTTAACAGCACAGCCAAAAAATGTTTTTTTTTCATTAATTTGTTTATAACGCAATAAAATTTTTTTCATGATTCTTAATCGATGAAAGTTATTTAAAAATAGTTGTAGCACACATATAAGACCTTCATTGATAAATGTCAAAATCTTTCCCTCATATTCCCCTATTTTCTTTAAAAAATTGCAAAAGAAGGACATCAAACATTTTATTATAAAACAATTTTCTGAATTTAATATTTAAAAACACTTATGTCATTTTCTATGTGATAAGAAACAAACTTTTTTAAATTTATCAATTTACACAAAATTATTATTTGAAAAATAGTTTTTTTGATTTAATTTTTTCTTACTGTCGCTTCTTACCAATTCGGGAAAAAAATTTAAAATTTTAATAAATCATGGCATACTGTTTCGGCTAAACGTTCTATGAAACTGTAGTAAATAATTTTTTTCGTATACAAATAATCCATAATTAAATGAAATTCACCATTTTTTCAACAATTGGTTTGTAGCGATACAAAAAAAATCAATTTTTAAAAACCATTGTTAAAAGAAAGGTTTTTTCAAGTTTAAAAGCTTTTTGAGCAGAAATGAAGTTTATTTTTTGGAATATTATGATCAGTCGTATGGTTTTAACCCTTGAAATCATAGAAAAACTAAAGTTCCCTAATTCAACCAAAGAATTAGAAAAGCATGTTTTTGATACGCAAAATTTTAATTTAATTTTTTTAGGCAAACTTTAGATTTTCGCTTTTTTTTAATTCAAGTATTTTATTTTCATATTGAATTATAATAAAATTGAAATTCTTCCAAAAGTGGTCAAGGGAAACTTATATTATTATTAAAGTAATTATTGAGTATGCTTTTTTAATTTTTAATGTTTCTGTTAGTAATTCCGCAGAAATAAATATGCAAAATTTTCTTGTGTATTAAAGAAAAAACGCACAATGTCGTTAAATGGTATTATTCTATAAGTTTATTTTCCACACGTGCCTGGTTCATGCGAAGTAAACACATTCAGCGAAAATCCTAGTTCCCATTTCCGTTCCCAGGCATTGCATTCCGAATCACATTCCAATATTTTGTTGGGAATATACGGTATTTTCTGCTCAATATGCGAATCTTTTTACACAAACTATTTTTAATAAATACGAATAAAATCAGTGAAATTCATTTGAATTTCGAAATTTATTGTTCATGAACATTGGCAAAACAAACAATTAGTTTTCTTTTAATTCTGTATTCTGATGGTTTTATTAAACAGCTTCGATTAATATCAACAATAGAAATTATGAAAGAGGAAATAAAGGAAGTTACCTAGTTCAAGGATGGATATTAAAAAGAACTAAAAAGGCTAAACAAACAAGAATCTAAATCAAGAACTTGCAGAAACCGGAAGTGCGTATCGATTTTTAAAATAGGATATAGACACGTTTAGATTGGACAACGTGGGATGCGATAATGCACAATAACATTATAGAGCACCTTGAATATGTTCCGGGATATCATTGTTAGAATTTCGACCGAAGTGTGTGGTACTGCGGTTGTAGAAAGAATGTGTGGTGATGCATGGTGCAGTGATGGAATCCGCACAGCTGTTCACGAGTAGAAAGATGTAAATCAATGAAGGTTTAACATCACAGGTATTAGCGATGAGGCCACAGATAGACTTGAAAATGATTACAAAGGCAAAAAGGGGAAAGTAAAACTACTAGTTAAGCAAATTAAAGATAAAATAAATACCTGGAATCTCGGATAATACTGGGCGCGACTGCAGAGATATACAGGATGACTGCATGAAGCTCTTCACCTTCAACCCATTTTAAAGTTGGGATAAGGAAACTATCAAAAATTTTCTGCTACTGTGTCATACTGTTTTTTGCTCTAATTGAGAAAAATACAATATTTCTGAAAATTTAAGCAAGCTGTTGAACTTGAATTTCATCTGTAGCGAAAAAAATGTAAACCTCTAATAAAGAAGTCTGGAAGATAAAAATAATTTTTATTCGTTGATGGCTTTTATCGAGTAAAGAATAAAAAATGAAAAGAAAATAAATTTTTTTTTCATAAGAATTTTGAGGTACTAATTTATTTAAGTGGGCTTTTTATTAGTAATTCTCCGAATTAAAATTCAATATTAATATCAAATATCAATATCAAAATTTCCAGTAAAACAGACGAACATAACCTAAAGTTATGCAAAATAAATTTTTTTCAAAAAATAAACAGAGAAAAAATTTGCTAATCTTGTTTGATTTATAGTTATTTTTGTATTAAAAAAACAATTTCTTATCAAAAACTTCGACATAAATTTAAGTTGTTTTTAAAACATTGAATTGGCAATAGATTCTAAATCTAATTCAAATTATAATTATTTTTGTTTCGACAGACCAATTTTTAGCATCAAGAAATTTGCAAATCTTGTCCGGAATATAGTCATTTTGGTTTTAAAAAAAACATTTTTGACTCTAAGATGCTAAAATAACCTAAAATTGCTAACAAAATCAGGAAATTAACCAAATTAAATAGTGTTTGTTAAAAATAACCAATTTATTGTATAACGTTGAAAGTTGTAAACATTCTTTTATATATAATTTTTTAAATTTAAAGTACCAATTTCTTACGAAAAAGATTTACGGAATCCAATATTTATAAAACTTTCTAACTCTTGTATAAATTAGAATAATTTTCATTATTAAATATAATTAAATATTTATTATTAAATACATTAATTATTAAATAAATATTTATTACAAAACCCTACCATAACCTAAAGTTGTTGAAAGTTGTAAATATTTTCTTGTAATCTTGTTTTGAATCTATTTTCTTGTCAATTAAAAGGTTAAAAAATTAAAATGTAAAAAGCTAAGCTAACCTAAAATTATAACAAATATGAACTTTTATAGTCTAATATTTTTTGTTTAAATAAGCCTATTTAAAATAAAAAAAGTTAGTATAGCCTGAAAGTGTTACAAAATTTCAAATATTGTTAGAACTATGGTGATTTTGGTTTGAACAAAACCAAATTTTGTTTTAAAGCGCTAACATAACCTTAATTAGTAAGAAAATGAGGAAACTTTCAAATTTAATGGTTTTTGTTTAAAACTCAACAATAACCTAAAATTGTTAATAGCTGTAAATCTTCCTTAAAATATAATTTTTTTTAAATTTAAACTTTAGAATGACCAATAAAATAGTTCTAAATTGAGAGTCTTGATGATAATTTTTTTTTGAATCATGGTAATTTCTGATGAAGAAAGTAAAACAACGTTTAATTTTTTAGAAACTTAAATTTTTCTCTTCACTTTATTATTCGATGTTAAAATTCTTTAAAAAATAATAATTTACAGCAAAAATCACTGACATAATACATGTATAATATTCACAATAATTTATTTGATACTTCAGAAGTTTTAATTTTGCCACGAAAAAATATTTAAAAGTACCATTTTTTCATTTCGTATAAAGTTTTCTGTCATTTTTCTTGTTAGAAGGGATTGCTTTTGTATTTCATTTTTAAAATATCAAATTTAAGCTTTAAAGCCACTCGAAACAAAATATTGTATTTCGTATTTCAATTCGATGAAGAGGGCCATTTACAACTTTGTGAATGGAGTTGAAAGTCAAACAAGAGACAATTTTCGATTTAATCACTTGCTTTCCAATAAATCATGTGTTGTTCATCGACGTTGGAATGTTTAAAAAAAGCAAATGTAATTGACACATTTACTGACCGTTGAACCGCAAAATTATACGACTATTCAGTTTTCAGTAGTACTGTACAGCCTTTGTCTAAACTCCAATACAGTACAATATATACTTTTCGCAATTTCCCTTGGGTCTCGCGCTTTCCAGCTCAATAATCATTACCATAAATCCTGGTATGATTTCCAACCAACGCTACTCGATACATTTATTGGCAATTCAACTGAAGACTTCTATATCAGTCCTTTTTTTTAAATAAGAACATTTATCGAGAGTAAATTTCAAGTTCTTTTTACTGATCTGTGAGAGATGGGAAATTGTTGAGAGGAAAAGCTAAAGAAGGAGAGGAAAGTAGTAGAAAAGTAGTAGGAAAGTAGAGGAGGGTTGGTGAAATAGCAGATGTGAGGAAAATTAAAGAGAGGGGAGGTCGGAGGGGAAGTAATGTGTGATGAATTATACGAGGGAAGTGCACAGAATGAGAACAGTAGGGGGAGCAGGAAGAAATAGGCTGTGAGGAGTGGAAGTAGTGGTGAAAAAATGATGGGTGGAGAAGGTAAAGGAAGAGAGTATTGTTATGGGAGGTATAGACGGTAAAGTAGGAGTCGAAAAGGAAATTGAAGGAATATAAGGTTGGGTTGGTGAATTAAAAGTCGAAAGAGTAATTAAAGGGAAGTAGGAGAGACCGAAAATTAGGAGACTGAAAAGGTAGTAGGTGTTGATAAAGGAAGTAAGAGACCTTAAGTGGAGTAAAGGATGAGCGTGACCTAATAGGAGCGTTAGTGGGCGGAGTAGGGGAGAAAAACAGTAAGGGGAGTAGAATTAGTGGAGGCTCAATGATTAGAGGAGAAGGTAAAGAAAGTAATAATAGTTGAGGAAAGTAGAGTCAGGAAAGTAGTAGAGGGAAGGAGAAGTAAAGGGATGGAAAGTAGAGAGGCGATGCAAGGGCAGAAGAAGCAGTTGAAGGGAAGTATCAGGGGAAGAAAAGTAGGAGAATGAAGACGACGTAGGTGGTGATAAACGAAGTAAGGGACCTTAAGTGGCCGAAAAATTATACGACTATTCAGTTTTCAGTAGTACTCTACAACCCTTGTCTAAATTCCAATATAGTACAATCTATAATTTACGCAATTTCCCTTGGGTCTCGAGCTTTCCAGCTCAATAATCATTATCATAAATCCTGGTATGATTTTCAACCAAAGCTACTCGATACTTTTATTGGCAATTTAACTAAAGAATTCTGCTCCAGTCCTTCTTTTTTGAATACGAACATTTATCGAGAGTATATTTCAAGTTCTTTTTACACATTTAACAATTTAAAAAAGTGCATTTTTTATTTTTTCTTTCCTGATTTTTTTTTAATGTGGAAGAAAGTAGGAGAAGGGGAAAGTTTGCGACTGATGTAAAGTGAGAGGTGGAAAAGTTATGATAGGAAAAGCTAAAGAAGTAGAGGAAAGTAGTAGGAAAGTAGTAGGGAAGTAGAGGAGGGTTGGTGAAATGGGAAATGTGAGGAAAATCAAAGAGATGGGAGGTCGGAGGGGAAATAATGTGTGATGAATTATAGGAGGGACGTGCAAAGAATGAGAAAAATAGGGGGAGCAGGAAGGAATGGGATGTGAGAGGAGTGGAATTAGTGGTGAAAAAATTATAGGTGGGGAAGGTAAAGGATGAAAGGATTATTTTGGGAGGTATAGACGGGAAAGTAGGAGTTGAAAGGGTAAGTAAAGGAATGAAAGGCGGGTTGGTGAATTAAAATTCGAAGGAGTAATTGAAGGGAAGTAAGAAAGACAGAAAAATAGGAGATAGAAGAGGATGTAGGTGTTGCTAAAGGAAGCAAGAGACCTTAAGTGGAATAGAGGATGTGCGTGGACGTTATTGGAGGGTTAGTAGGTGAATTAGGCAGAGGGAAAACAGAAAGAAGAGTAGAATTAGTGGAGGATAAATTATAGGCGGGAAAGTAGAGGAGAGAAGGAGAAGTGAAGGGATGGAAAGTAGGAATGTCGATGCAAGGTCTGAAGTAGCAGTTGAAAAGTAGTATTAGAGCAGAAGACTGAAGACGATGTAGGTAGTGATAAACGAAGTAAGGGACATTAAGTGGAGCAGAGGATGATCGAGGACGTGATAGGAGGATTAGCAGGCGGAGTAGCGGAAGGAGGAAAGTGAGAAGAGTGAAAGTATTTAAGGCTAAGTTATGGGAGGGGAAGGTCAATAAAGTTGAGATATATAGTTAAGGAAAGTAAAGCCAGGAAATAGTGGAGGAAAGCAGAAGTGAAGGAATGGAATGTAGGAGCGTAATGCAAGGGCTGAAGAAGCAACTGCAGGGAAGTATAAGAAAAAGAAAAACAGGTGGGTGAAGAGGATGTATGTGGTGACAAAAGAGTATGGACCTTCAGTGGATTATATTATAAGCGAGGACGTGAAAAGAGAGTTAATAGGCGGAGTAAGGACAGGGGGGGGGGGGAAGTGAGGGGAGTGGAAGTAAGGGAGGCTAAGTGATGGAAAGGGTAGGTGAAAGAAGTAATTATGTATGGGGAAAGTGGAGGATGGTATGCACATGAGAAAATGAGAAGTAAAGAGATGGAAAGTGGAAGGGTGATACATGGGTTGAAGAAGAAGTTGAAAGCAATTATGATAGCAAGAAAATTAGGGGGTGAAGAGGATACAGAGAATAGTAGAGGAAGTAGGGTCGTTGTGGGAAGCATATAAGCAGAGAGAGATAGAGAGAGAGGGGGAGAGAGAGAGTGATGAGAAGGCTACTAGAGAGAGGGTAGGAAACTAAAATATAGGATAGGAATAATTTGAATAGGACAGGAAAGGATAGGACAAAAAGGAATAATCAAAGAGACTCGAGCGAATTTGGGATAATGGCCGGTAATTTAAATCACCCTATTAACAGCGTACAGCGTAATAAATTTAAAAAAATATTGAATGCAATTGTTCTTTTCCTGTTACAATTTTCCAAACTGAGATTTTAAAAATGACAATTTTTAGTCTGAGATTAATTTGAAATTAATAACCTCGGCTATTTTGATTACAAATTCATCTAATTAAATAAATTTTAATAATAGCAACTAATAATATAGTAATAAAAATTAATTATATTCCTAATATAATAATATATTAGCTGGTGAAATTATTTAATTTCTTACGAAAGGTGTGAATTTTTAAACATATTGTTTAACTAAAGTTAGGAAACTTCAAAAAAAAAATTTAACTAAAATTAATAATAAAAAAAAAATAATTAAAATTTGCAACAAGGCATTAGCAAGTGGACTGTCAAACTCTAACAAAATTTTTAAGTTTTTAATTAAAAATAATAAATTATATACCAAATATTAAAATTAAAATCTATAATAGATGAATTTTATATCAAAAATATAATAGTTAATTTCCTTGTTTAAAAGGTTATACTTCTCCAATAAATACTTCAATTTTTAACCAAAAAAGATAAATTTTTTACTAAAATGATTAATTCTCAACAAAAAAATGTATTTTGTCACAAAATGGTTTAATTTTTAATACAAAAAAAACTAATTCACGACACCATGGTTATATTTTCAAACGAAAAGATGAATTTTGAACCAGGAAGATCAATATTTTACAAAAATATATGTGTTTTCAAGAAAAAGGATAATTTTCCAACCACAAATCGAATATTTAGATTTTAAGTAAAAGTACATAATTCTTAGAAAAGAAAAAAACTTATTTTTAATAAAGTGTTTGTATAATCAACCAAAACAGATTTATATCTTAAACCAAAAAGATTAGTGTGTTACAATTTAGGGGAGATTTTAAACAATATATATTTTTTATTTAAAAAAATAACAGAAAGCCTTTCAAATAAATTGTTGAATGTTTGAGTGAAAGCGACGAATTTTCTCCAAAAGAGTTGAATGTTCAAAACGAAAATATCAATTTTGAATACAAACCTGATAATTTAATTTATATTATAATAATTCAAATAATTATGAATTTTTATTCTCAACCAACAAGAAAGTAGTTGACTTTTCCACAAACTTAAATAATTTTCGACAGCATAGGTAAATTTGTAAAGACAACTGAAAAGAAAGTAGTTCATTTTTCAACAAAAAATAAATCATTTTCAACCAAAAATGTTTCAAATCTCTTAATGGATTTTATTAATTCAGTTTGGTTTTACGTAGGAAAACGTAAAAAAGGGAATAAGTGGTCAGTAACGGAAATAATGTATGGCCAGTGATTTCAACCATTTTTTCACTATTCAATTTTTTGTTTAAAATTGACATTTTTTAGTTTCAACATAACAATTTTTTTCGAGTCCTTATTGTTAAAAAGTAATCTTTTTTACTCGCTCTTAAAAATATATGAATGTAATTGAATTTTTTTTTCTCGAAGATTCAACTCCTTTGAAAAAAATTTAAATTTTCGGCTCGAAAATTGTAGAGTTTGCTTATTAAAAATTAAATTTTTTATTTGAAGGTTTATCAACTTAGTTAAAAATGTATTACCTTGTCTGAATATTTAATATTTGCGTTGAAAATTGGCTGATTTTTTAGTTGAAAATTTATAATATAAATAGAAAATTTAATTATTTAAGTTTGGGTTGAATTGTTCGTTTCTAAATTAAAAATTCAATTATTTCGTTAAAAATTCATATAGTTTGTTAAAAATTAATCTTCAATTTAACTATATAATGCAAGAGGGATGCATTTTTAAAAAATGTACCTTTGTTGTTAAAATATCCATGTTTGTACGTTAATTATTAATAGTTTCTTGAGATGTAAGTATTGCTCTTAAACTGAGGGATACTACGTTAAACATATTAATTTAAATTTTAAAATTGCAGTTGAAAAAACATTAAACTGTTTAAATTTTTTCCAATTTGTACATTTTTTTCTTAGGTTTTTTGATATTTCTGAAAGTTTCGCGTCGATTTCGTAAAAAACAATATGATGCTTCCATTAAAAAACGGGCTCATTGTAATTTGTTTATTAATTTTTTTTTTTTACAATTATAAATTGTTGTCTAACAGTATTCATTAAATTTACGGTCCGGAATGTACATAACAATTTTTAAGTTTTAATAATTGATTTGGAAAACTTTATATTGTGTTAAATGAAAGTTTAGGAGCTCATAGAATACTTACTTTGTTAATCATTCTGTTTATTTGTTACAAACAAATATTATGAACAAATTAGCAAATAACCTTATAGGTAAAAAAATGCTGTTACCTAAAAGTGATTTATATTAATGTAGCAGTGACATTTAAATACAAAACTAATTAACAAGTTAATAATAAACATGGTTATAAACAATTCTTGTGGCAAAATATTAAAATTGAAGATTTTTACAAATTATAATTTCTTTCAATTGTCAGAACAACTTCAGGTATCCCTTAAAATAAAAAATATTCATTGATATTTGATAAAGTATAACAATTTAAATTTTTGTAAACAAATTCTAGGAATAAATTTAAAATTTTCGTCTTTTCGCATAGAAATTTTTTTTTGCACTGGTAATTTTCTAAGCTTTTAGAAGAATGAATATTGTTCACAAAAATATTTGAGAAATTAATAATGACCATTTTTATAAATAATTGTCGTGACAAAATATTTAAACTTAAGATTTCAAGCAATTCTAATTTTCGTTAATCGCTAGAATGCCTACGGATATTCCAACAAAAATGTGGCTTTGATTATATTTATTAAAATATAACAACTTAAATATTTATAAACGTTTAGCATAAAAATATTCAAAATTTTGGCAGTTTCACATCGATCGAGTCGTGTTTTCAATCGCAATAGATTTGATCTTATTTGCTTATTAATATTCAGGTAATAACATTTGTTACTTTTAACTTTTCTAATATTTTCTTGACTAGCAGTCATTCATTTGACTGCATAAAACATTTTCAGTGCAAAAAAAATATGCAAAGGGGCCAAAATTATGAATTTGTATGTAAAAACTTAAATTGTTATATTGTATTAAATATTATTAAATATTTATTATTTTAAGAAATACCTGAAGTCTTTCTAACGATTGAAGGAAATTTTAATTTTAAAAAATCTAATATTTTAAAATTTTGCCATAAGAATTGTTTATAACAATGTTTATTATAAACTTCTACATTAGCTTTGTACATAAATATCATTCCTATATTAATATGAATCACTTAGCAAAAGCATTTCTTTAACCGATCATAAGACTACTTGTCAATTTGTTCATAACATTTGTTTATAACAAATTAATGCAATAATAAGTAAATTATTTGTATTCTATGAGTACCTAAAAATTCAAGCTCTCCTGAATTTAAAGAGCCTTAATTTTAAAAAATTCAAAATCGGACCGAAATTTAAGGACTTGGACATTTTTGAACGCAAAAAGTGCATTTCCTCACACTGTGCGCACAAACGAAATTCCCAAATTTCTTTATATCACAATTTTGGTATTTTTTTGCCTTTTTTTGGGCTGTATTGCCGATTTTCGGGCTCCACCACTTTTAATGAAAATTAAAATTTCGAGTAGAGGTGCTGGCTTGAATGAAGCCTGCACCTTCACTATATGAAAATTATAAGACAAAAAATCAAACACGACAAAATTTTGGGCTTTTTTGGGCTCCTTAACGTACCAAAAACCAATTTTCAAAAACTATCCCTCATGTAAAAACTCGAATTCGGAAAATACAAGGGACACCAGAATTTTGGGCTCATTTCGGGCTCCCGAATGCACCACAAAAAAATTCGGAAGAACCACCCCTATGCACAAAAGCAACAACCCATTAGTAAAAAAGTAAACCTCGATGTTGATATTTTTGAAGAGCCCAAAAATCAGAGACTACATTTGCACTTAATATTAGAAAAAACCAGAGACTTTAGCAACACTATCAAATTCAGAAAAATATTATTTTTGGACAAAGTCGTGCTTCCTTGTTAAGGGGCTGTTTTTTATCGATAAGGGTTGAAGCCAAAATTTCGAGTGCGTATTTTCGAGGAGCCCGAAAATCAAAAAATTCTATTGACACTAGAAAATTCTCAAAAAGATTATTTTTTGACAATGTCTTATATACGTGGTAGAGAGGGTGGATTTTAGATGTTAAGGCTTAGAGCCTAAAAATCGGAGTGGGTGTTGTCGAGAAGCCCGAAAATCAGAGATTCAGTTGATACTGGAAAGTTTTCAAAAAGATAATTGTTTGAAACAGTCCTATCTACGTAGTAGAGAGGGGTTGATTTTATGCGCTAAGGGTTGGAGTTCAAAAATCAGAGACTTTATTGACACTGGAAAATATTCGAAAAGAATAATTTTTGAAAAGGTCCTATCTATGTCGCAGACAGGGGTTGATTCTATACGCTAAGGGTTAGCGCCCAAAAATCGGAGTAAGTATTTTCAAAGAGCCCAAAAATCAGAGACTTCATTGAATTTGAAAAATTCTCAATAAGAGTATTTTTTGACAATTTTTTCGCAATTTTACAGGATCATTAATCAATTTTATTTTTTTAATTAATTCATTCTCTAAATTTTTTGTCTCTTTATAAATGACAGCACCGATTTTTGGGCTTCAACCCTTATCGTTAAAAACAGCTCCTTGTTCACAAGAAAACACGACTTTGTCCAAAAAAATGTTTGTCGGAATTCTATAGTGTTATTAGAGTCTGTGACTTTTAGGCTCTTGAAAAATGCCAACATCGAGGTTTAATTTTTTACGAATGGGTTAGTGTTTTTGTATTAGAATATATTTTTGTGTTAGAATAGGTTCCTATTGACTCATTAAAATAAATAACTCGGCGGTCACTCGCGGTCAAAATTACTTCTGCACTTTTTTTAAAACCATTGCTTTCTGACTATGTGAAAAAATTGTATCATAAGTTGATAAACGTGTGAATCGGTTTACTTCTGCGAACGAGCAGGGACTGACGACGGGACGCGCTCTCGCTCGAAGCTTCGGGGCCCCTCGGCGAATTCCGTCTCATCTCGGGCAGGGTCCAAAGACACTTTCGTGCAAGGCCGTTCCGAGTCCCGTGTTAAGTTGTGCGCACAGGAAAATGCGTGCGCAGTATGCTGGAGACGGCTCATGCACGAGCTGTTCGTGCACACACACAGAGCGCCCACCAATCACGTGCGATCTCGCTGATGCGCTGTTAGCTGGTGACGTACTGTTTACCTATCGAACCGCTGCTCGAGAATCAGAAGTTTGCGGCGTTGCCAATTAGGTTTATTATATTATTTAATAATATGTTTATTTATTTAAATTATTTTATCCACAAAATACAACGTAAATAAATACGAAGCTTGTCAGATATATTCGAAATATATTAGGAAAATTTTACTTTCTGAAATATCTTTCAATACCGGCTTTTTTCACAATGATAAACACTACACTCTCCGTAAACGCATTAATCTTAGCAACGTCGAAAACTTCTGCTTCTCGAGTGGCGCACAGTTGGCCAGGAACGAGAAAAAGTTGGTCAAAAGTCTAAATTTAATTGGATTTCCACCAAAACTGGCATTTAGGTATTATGAAGGTCAATGATAATAAATTTGATACAAAAAACTCAAAATTCAAAATGGCAGATGAAAAATGTCAAAAAATTAGATTTTTTTTTTTAATTTTTAAAGATTGTCAATTTGATATTTTTTTAAATTCTGATAAAAAAATAAAATAAAACAAATTCTAAATCTTTTAAAAAAGGGAACTTGTAAATTCTAAACGGCGAATTAAATGTAATATAAAAATGTTAGAAAAATATTACGTTCATAAAAACATGAAAAGGTAACGAAAATTTGTATTTATTCAATAGAAGTGCAAATTGTATTTTCCATCTTACATATCAATAAAATGAAATAATAAATGTTGCGTTTTTAGACAAAAGTTTTTTTTAAAAATATTTCGCATTGCTGCATTACCTTTCAGCGTACTTGGAAAAAGATTGAAAAAGATTGAAGTTTTGTTTTTAATTTCCTTTTTTTACAGTCTAACAGTTCTGCGCAATTTGGTTCTAAAAAACATTTTACAAAATTTCCATGACCCTTTTTGCGATAAAAATAAAAAATATGGGGATTTGTTTAAAATAATTTTTTAATGATTTTTAAAAATTGTTGCATTTTCAACGAAAAAGATAAATTCTCAATGAAAAATGCGAGAATAGATATTTCAACTATAAGCGATTTTAATTTTAAATCAAAAAGAGTTAAATCACTCGAAAAAGGGGAATTTTTTAACAAAAAAGTTAAATACTCCAACCAATTATTTTAATTTTCAATCAAAAAGATGAATTCTAAACGAAAAATATAACGTTTAATAAATATTTCGACAAAAAAAGATTTTCATTTTAAATAAAAAACAGTTGAACTCATCCTACTAGATAGATTTACAAATAAAATGTTTAACCAAATTGATCAATGTTGAGGTATTTATTTTTTTTGCTATTTATTTAAAACGACCATTTTGTTTTTTAGAAATATCAATTATTACATTTTCTGTTAAAAATTCATCTTTTTAGGTAAAAAATGAAAAACTTTCTCAAACAAGTTTTTTTGTACTTAAAGAATGATTTTCGTTGGAAATTTATTTCTTTGGTTCAAAGTGTAACGATTTCGTTAAAAAGTCGTCTATTTGGTTGAATATTCATCTATTTGGTTGAGAACTAACTTTTCCGTTGCAAATTCTTATTTTAGGATTTATTTATTTGTTTAAAAACTCATCTTTTTGAATGAATTCCACTCTCTTTTTATTAAAAATCCATATCTTGTAAATTATTTAATTTTTCAAAGAGAATTCTTCTTTTTGTTGGAAAATCAATTTATTATTTTTAAATTCCTTTATTTAGCTAAGGATTTTTCATTTTAGTAAAAAATTAGTGTCTGAAAATGTTTTCTGTTTAAAATTAAAATTTGTCTGGATTGAAAATTCAAGTACTTGGTTGAGAGTTTACTTTTTTGTTGACATTTTGTTTTGAAATATTTGGAATCTTCAAAATTGTTTTAAACTTTCATAAGAATCTTAGAAAAATTGTATGTATACAATCTGAAAAAAAGTTAAAAAGTAAATATAAATAGTAGATTTACATAAAAAAAAATTTCTTTTTAGCTGGGAATTTATTTTTTTGGTAGAAAATGTAACTATTTAGTAAAAAATTCGTCTTTTTATGAAAAAAATTCATCCATTTGATTGAAAATTCCAATTTATGGTTAAAAATTAACTTTTCTGATTAAAATTTGTTTTTTTTTGGGTTACAAAATGAGCCATTTTGTTAAAAAAACGCCCCTTGGTTAAAAACTAATTTTTTGTACTAGGGATTTAATTTTTGTTGTCAAAAACTCGTCTTTTTACATTAACTCAACTCGTTTTATTTGAAATTAAAATCTGCTAAATTTTTACATTTTTCGCCAAGAATTCTTATTTTTGGTCGAAAATCAATCTATTGTAAAAAAATTTATTTAGTTAGTTTAGAATTCACCATTTTAGTTAAAAAATTAATCTCTGAAATGTAACTGTTTGGTAAAAAAATCTTCTTTTTGGCAAAAAATAAATCTTCTTCTTTGAAAGTTCATCTTTTTCGTGTTGAAGTTGAACTAATTTGTCAAAAAAGAAGTAATTTTTTGGATGACGATACACCACTTTGGTTGGGAATTTCTCACTTTGGTAAAAATTCGAAAAATTCGTCTTTTTCATAGAAAGTTCATCGATTTGATTAAAAAAATGTATTCGAACACTTTTCTGTTTAAAATTAAAATTTTAAATTTTGATAAGAAACCAAAAATCTTCCAAAGTTGTTTTGAACTTTCATGAGAATATTATAAAAATTATATTCATATCACATGAAAAAGCAAACTTAAAAAAGTAAATAGTACAATTCATTCTATTTTAAATTTTATAATACTTAACAATGTGGTTATTTTTCTCGAGTTTATGAACAGTTTTAAAAATTATTAAATTCGTTCGATATGTGTGCCCTTTGAAAATTCCTTAAAAGAAAATAAGACTTCCAAGAGATTTTAATGACTTTAATGCGCTAAAAACTACTTTGAAAGCAATATAATTTTTCTTCTAGAGACAACTGGATAAAAATAAGGCAAAAAAATAAGAGGGATGTACACAGTTGCTATTGGACAGGCCCTAAAGTTGATTACTTTTAATTAAATAATCGATTATTAGGAAAATGTGATTACTTTTGGCCAATATGTAATGAGATTCTGAACCACAATACGAGGCTCATAACTTGAAAAGTATGAATAAAAATATAAAAAAATGGTAATCACAATAAAATAAATGCTTCTTTATGTTAGGGTTTTATTAATAATAATAATAATTGCAAAAATAACCATTGCGAAGAGCCAGCCGTGAAAACATTTTGTTCACAGATCGCACTTCACTTGCTAAATGAAAAGAAAAATGGCCGATCTCAGTAACGCCAACACAAAAGTCAATATACGACTCTACCACTTAAAAAAAAACAATAAAGATACTCAAAAAGGAAGATAAATAAGTTATAAATAATTATTTCTGTAAATATTGATAATCCTTTATTTTTGCTACGAATCGAAAGATCTTAAATAATTATTCACTTTATAAAAGAATTAGATAATATATTTTTAGGTTGGTCACAGTGGGGATAGACTAAACTAGTCAAGTTCGTTACTATATTGAGTTCCTCAAGATCCACCAATCTTTCATTATTATTTAAAAATATTTATTAAAAATAGAAAAATAAATTTACAATTCTTAGCCTCATTTAAATATAATTTTCTCACACCTTATTTTATTAAAATTAATGAAATATGTTAAATGAAGTTTCTGTTTTGAGTTATATAGTCAAAATAGCAGGAAAAAAATAATCGAGATCGTTAGCTATCACATCCATAGAGTTAATAGAGATAGAGGCAACAAGACATACGCCACTCTGTGAGCGGGACCGTCCATCTTAAAGTCACTGAGAGAGAAAGAGACAGAGCGCCACGGGTTCTCTTGGAGAGTGGGGAGAGTGGGGAGACTGGCATAAGAGTGGGGAGACTGGTCGGCTCTTTCTGATTCTCTTTCTCTCTCAACGCGCGGACGGTTCCCAAGCTGGTTTGTCACCTCTCTCTGTATTAACTCTATGAGCGTGACAGATCGCACGCGATTGGTTAACACTCTGCGTCTGAGTTTGTGGGCACGGTCGGCTCATGCGTGAGCCGTTTCCAGCGTACTGCACACATATTTTCTGGTCCGATAACCCTGGCAATTTTTTTGCAGCCTGCTCTCAGCATTCCATCTGACTCTGTAATTCTTCTGCTTCCACCTCACTGTCTAATATTATTGAATCTTTTCGTTTTCGTTTTTTCCTCAATTTTATTTTCAAACTAAAGGTGTCAGAATTTTCCGAATGTCTCTAACAGAGTACTTAAAATGTGCGAAGCATTCTCGTAAAAGAAAGCTCACAGCCACGAGAATCTTTACAAAAGATACCATTTACCTACCCTATCGTGGACTCGTTGTCAGTGATATCCTTTTACGGCTTCCACAGTACTACGTTATACAGTTAACATTGTTTTTGTTCCTGGCTCTATCCTAAAATTCCATTGTGTGTCGAGCAAAATCGCTGTGTATGCAAGGCTGGTTCACATGTTTTGCTCGCAAAAGATACTGCTAATGTGCAGTTGCATATACATAGGCAGGCACACATGGTTCCCGCGCCAGAAACAAAACGAGGTCGCTATAGTCCTGACTTATTCGCATTCACGAAAATACATTCGCACAGGAAAAAATTTCCAGAGAATGAAAAAAGGTTTTTTACAACCCAAGAGCATAAATGACGTAAAGTCTTTTAGGAAGGGGGGGAGGGGGTAGTTTAATAAATTTGCTATGCTGTCTTACATAAAGGGGTTCGTGATCAAAACCATTTCTTACGTAAGTTATTTTTAAGTCTGCAAACCACTAAAAATAAATTTTAAATAGATTTAATATTAAACAGTTGTTTGTTATTCTTACTATTATTTTTGACTACATAAAGGATGTCTTTCCTTTTTTGATCATTTTTCGACTCAAAAGAAAACTGGATTAAAAATTCAAACTGGAGGTTCATTCTTTCCGGTTAAAGCGACTGATATGCAATTTCAGGTTGATAATTCATATTTTTAAAAAATGTTTATTTTTGGTTTTAATTCAAACTTTTAGTTTGAAAATTCATCTTTTTTTGTAGAAATTTTCGTTTTTTTTGGTCAAGAATACAGCTTCATGCATAACAATCAAATTTTTCTGCGTTCAAAATAAATTTTTTTTTAGAAAATTCGTAATGATACTTTTTGAATAAAAATTTACCTATTTGCTTAAAAATTTGTGTATTTTATTCAAAATTCGTCTTTTTTAGCAGACAGTCGTTTTTTTTAATATACATGCTACTGTTTAGTTGAAATTTAATATATTTTAGTCGAGGCTTCAAGTATTTTGTAAACATGCTGCTTTTCAGCTTTTTTGTAAAAAGTTCGTCTTTTTTTTTAAAAGTACAACAATTTCGTAAAAAAATTCGACAATATGATACAAAATACAACAAGTTGGTAGAAGCTCAACTAATTTTGTTTAAAAAGTGATGTCTTTTAGTTTCAAAATTAAACTGTCTGGTTGTAAATTAATTTAATTTGTTAAATTTTCATCTCCTTGGTTAAGAAATCATCTCTTTTATTGAACTTTTGTCCTTTTGGTTTGAACATTCATCCCTTTTTATAGAAATTATTTTTTTTTTAAATTAGATTGTCGGGTTAAAAAGTTGTCTATTTTGGATGGAAACTCAACTAGTTGATAAAAATTTATGTTTTTATTAAAAATTTCTCTTTCTTTTAAGAAAACTAATCCTCTTCATTTAAAATTTAACTATCAGTTTAAGAATTCATGATTCTTGTTTTAAAAACTCGTCTTTTTTGATAAATTCAACTGTTCTGAATTTAAAACAATTTTGTTATAAAATATCAAATATAAAATTTTTTGTAGAAAATGAACCTTTTTACGATATAGATTTAACCTTATGATTGAAAGTTAAACTAAAATTCTGAAAATTTCCTCTTTTTTTCTTTTTTGCTGAAATTTTATAATTATAGTCCAAAATCATCTCTGTGGTTTTAAAATTAAATTACTTGGATAAAAATTAATTTTTTTATTGATAATTATACTTTTTAAATTTAAATAAAAATAATTGATTGAAAATTCAACTTTTTGGTTGAAAATTGAATTGTGTGGAGAAAATTCGTCTTTTTGTTCCGAAAATCCAAAAATTTTATACAAAATTTATACTCTCTTCTGTTAAATATTTAACTATTCTATGAAACTTTTTCCCTTTTTATTTGACAATTTATCTATTTATGCAGAAATGTAATCTTTTTTGACATAAAAATATGACTGTGGTTAAAAAATAAACTTTTTTATAATTTACATTTCCGGCTAGAAATAGTATCTTTTTACATTCACATGCTAATCAGAAGGTATTGGTTTTATGACATAAAAAGAAAGAACAAGTTCGTAAATCAGCTATTTTGGATGAAAATTCAAAAAGTGAGCACATTTTCAAAATAGTTGAGACTATTGTTTTTTAAGATTTAAAAATGAAAATTTATCAGAGTTTAGCATTTTCAAAATCCAAAAAAAAAACCAACCAAAATGAACATTTTAAGCCCGACAAGATTATATTGAAATTTTTAAAAATTTTTTCGAAAAATTGAAAATTCAAATTTTGATCATGCAAGAAAATAACGAAAACTTAAAAATTAAATTTTACGGCCAATAAATGGAAGGTACGAAAAAAATGAATTATTTTAAATTACGTGCCCTGAAAAGATCTAAAATTTTGCATTAATCACTCTTCGATAGGATGCATATTTTTTGTTTTTAGTCGTAAAAAACAACATTAAAAATAAAAAATTAAGGTATTTGACAAACGGCACAAGCTATCAAAAAAATCATCAATCAAAAACTCATTAAAATTTGTCATGAATAATTTTTGATAGGACCCGCAGTTTTTGTTTTAGTCGTAAAAAATAACATTCAAAATTAAAAAAATAAATTTTTCGAAAAAGAACACAAAGTAAGAATTAAAATGAACAGAATAAAGTTGTCCATCCCAAAAAGATCTATAAATTTGTTATGAATCATTCTCAGATAGAACGATTAGCTTTTCTTTCAGTCGTAAAAAATAAGATAAATTTTTTTTTAAATTGTGTAACAACGGTACAAGAGACGAACAAAATCAAAAGACAAAAGTAGTTTAACGAAAAATATCTACATGTTTGATATAAACTACAAAAAATTGTATTTACCAAAATTTTTGCCTAGATTACATCTGCATTGAATTTATTGAATTTATGCAACATGAAATAAGTTGCAGTAAAATGTTTAATCATTTTTATTTTAATAAAATTCCCATTTTTTAATGATAAAAATAAGACAGTAAAAATACTTTTGTTCCAATACTAATGCATATCATGAATGATAATAATATAAATTTATTAGAATCATATACATTTTTCAGGATGACTAAGAATAAAATTTAATGCAAAATGAGATAAAAATATAAAATTATTCATTAAAAAGGAGATTTGTAATGATATATTTGAACATATATTGACAGAGTTGAACATAATGCAGAAAAGTTCGCATTTTCGACAAAATTGAGTGCAAAGCACGAGATACGTGATACGTTGAAAGTCGAAAGAGCTTTAACGAAAGAGAATTCACAATAACAATCACCGTGGGCAAAGCGCCAGATAAATATGTTATCGAGCGCGCAGCGTAAAACCAACAGTCGCGCGCTTAATAATGCATTGATTTTTTTCAAAAGTCATCTTTTTTTGTAGAAATTTTTTTTTTTATAAAAATACGATTGTGCGGTTGACATTTAATATTTTCTAGTTTAGAATGTAGGAATTTAGTTGGATATTTACGACATTTGGTTTAATCTAATTGGTTTGAATTTAAAATGATAATTTTTCGCGTAAAAATGACATGTCTTATATTTTAAGTGGAAAATTCATCTTTTTATGATTAAAATTCTACCCTTCGTTAAAAATTAAACTGCATTCTTATAAATTCATGTTTTGGTACAAAATTCATAACTTTAGTAGAAAATTTATCAATTTGGTTTGAAATTTGAAGAACTTTGATGATAATTAGATTTTTTGTTAAAATTGAATATTCTAAGTTGAAGTTTAACAACTTGGTAAAAAATTCAACCTCTTTATAGAAAAATCGTTTCCCGTCTCATTTTGGCAAAAAATTAAACTTTTTTGTTTAAAAGTTAGTTTTATTTAATTAAAATAAATTTTTTAAATTAAAATTTATCAATTTTATCTCTGGTTAATGATTGTTATTTTTTAGTCTTACAGATAACATATTTAGTAAAAATTCTTCTTTTTTGACAAAAAATTAATCTCATTGGTCAAAGAAATCAACTAATTTATTAAAAATGTATGTTTTTTTTGTTTAGAATTCGTCTTTTTTTTTGCAAAATTCATCTCCTTAGTTAAAGATTTACCAATTTTACAGAAATATATTTTTCGTTTAAAAGTTTAAGTTTTGAATCTAAATTGTTCGTTATTATGAACTGAAAAACCTTTCTCGAGTGAAAATTAAACTCTTCTTGAAAATTCATCTCTTTTATTGAAAATTTAATGTTTCTGGTATAATTTAACTGTTTTTTATTTAAAATAAAAAAATTTTCTGGCGTGAAACTTCAACCATTACATTTTTTGTATACAATTCATATTTTATTACTGAAAATTTAACTCTTTAGTCAAAGGTTCAACTACTTTGATAATTCATAACAGAATGTTAAAAATCAGTTCACGAAAAATATGTGTTTAACCAAAATTACGGAATATACGTGTGTGTGGGGGGGGGGGGTGTCAAAACTTACGGAGCCAAAGAAGGGGGTGCAAATTGTTCTGAATTGCAGAAAGAAACAAACTATAAATAATTTATATTCAGTCCCTATAAAAAATAGTTTTAGAGAACATGGAAAAAAGGTGAAAGAGGCAAAGAAGGTTGACTGAAGTTACACTACCTCGGGGTAAAGTTTGCTCACAAGTTATTTAATTTAGCAACTCTGTTATAATGTGGCGAAAATTTAAGGGAGCGAAGATTCAAGTCATGTTCAAGCACCTATTCATGGTTAAGGAAGTGTATTCGAAATTTAGTTCAGAAATTCCTTACATTCAGTTTTAGAGAAGTACATGGAGATTAAACTTTAGTTAGTGGTTACGGAAGTTTAAGGTTAGACACTTAAGAAGCGAGTGATTATTTTTCGATTCGTACTTTTTTGATGGAAGGTTTTTAATAGGAAATTTGCATGTGTCCAAGAGGGTGGTCCTTATTTTTCGATTCTAGATGCTTGTTTGTCTCAACCCCCGCCCCCCTACTCTGTTGGAATTACAAAAAAAAATTTTAACCGAAATCAGTGGATACTAGCATATGGCAATTAACAATTTAAAGGAAAATTAAAATTTTCATTGACAAAAAAATTTCGTCAAATTTTTACAAGATACAGGTTTATTTATTAGAAAGCACGTGGTGACAATGAAAACTCGATATTTTGAAAAAATTCAAGATGGCGCTTTTTCGAACTTATTATTTCTTTGTTTCTCGATGAAAATTTTTCGGATGTAAATTAAAAGATTACATTTCTGCCAAGAAAAATTTTTTGTGATGCTGGAAAGTAAAAATATGAACCAATTCAAAATTGCGACTTATGAAATACTGAAAAACTGGTATTTTCTATTCATCACTATTTTCGAAATCTTACATAGTTTTTAGAGAAGAGAAAAGTTCTTAAGTTGATATTACTGTATTTTGTAATATGAAAAAAGTAATTTTTCTTTCGTGAAAATTGTATGTTAATCGATTATTCATCAATTATTATTTAAGGTTGTCATCATATCAACAATTATTTTATTCGATTATTTCCTTATCACTAATTCCTTTCCAAAAATATATTTCATATTTTGTTTAAAGCAGTAAAAATTATGTATGCAACTTTAAAAAATATAAAAAACACCATTTTTGCTTTAGGAAAAATTTCAAAATATACTTACAACTTTTAAATTTAAATAACTTTGGATAAAGAGTATAGAAAATACCAGTTTTTGAGTATTTAATAACGCGCTATTTGTAATTTTTCAAAAATTTTACTTTCATGCGTTACGAACTCTAATTTTTTACAATAATACAGCCTGTTAATTAAAATCTGAAAAGTTTTCGCAGAGAAAAAAAAATAGTGAGCTTAAAAAACATTGGGGCGGGGGAGCATTTTGAATTTTTCAAAATTTTTGTTTTAATTGTTGGCACGTGCTTTCTCATAAAGAAATTTTAAAAAACTTGAAAATTTTGCAAAAACTTAACGAGATTTTTTATTATTTGTGGAAATTGCAATTTTTGTTCAAATTGAAGGGTCCGCTATTCAGTAAATTTTTCACAAAAAATTTCGTGTAGATATATTTTTTCAATATAGTTAATAATAACCCATTTTGCTCGAATTTGGTAGAGATAATTTTTTCGGGCTTTCTAACAAAATAGGATTTTTTAATAACTACGAAATCTTTGGAAATGACCAAAAAATCAAAACGATCGAAATGCAACAAGTGGGCGAGCGATCAAAAACGCAAAAAATAATTGTCGATCCATCTCGGGATACGCAAATTTTAAAATAAAAAAGAAATAAATTTGTCAAAATATGGATTATCGAAGAGTGACAACGCTTCTTTAAGTTCTTTATTCGATGAATATTTTAAATAATAAAATTGGAAAAAGAGTAAAAAATTTGATCAAATTCAATTATTTATTAAATAATGTTGTTAAAAAAGACTTTTTCAATTAAAAGAAACTAATTTCTGACCGTCATTCTGAAGTTCTGTGGTTCGGTTCTTAACGGAGCGAAAGATATTTTTTTCAGAATAAATTTAATTAAAAAAATGTTTAATTCTTAGCTTATTCTAGTATGTAAAGACGTTAAGAAATTTTCTTATTCTCTGATGATAATATAGATTCCTTGAAAACTTTGACTTGCAAAACTTGGCAAAATATTGCGTGTATTTCTGAAAATAATTGTTCTTTCGATATTTCTAGTAGCTTAAGACAAAAGTTTCCGACCGAATTTGAAAATCTTTTTCAGGAATATTTTTGTACAAAAGTTTTTAATTCGTAGTGCCATCTAGTCTTTGAAGCCGTTACGAAATTCTATTATTCTCCGATGATAATACAAAATTCCTTGAACAATGGATAACAAAATAAATAAATTTTCAACCAAACATTTTAATTTTTAATTGAATTTTCAAACTAATCGAATATTCTAAGCCAAAGAAATTAATTTTCTCTCACAAGACAAAGATTTAAAAAAAAATTCTAACCAAATAGTCGAATTTCCAGTTTAGGAAAATAATTTTAAAAAATGTTAACCACACAGTTAAATTTTGAACAAGAAAAAAAAAAGTTTATAAACTAAAATGATGAATTTCCAATTCTACTTTTAACTCAGTAGTTGAATTTAAAAAAAAAAATATTTTCCAGTCGGTATTTACAATTAGAAAAAAAGCCTGAGAACAAATTTTTAAATACCCTATAAATTCCAGATTTTTAAATTATCTTTCAACAAGGTATTTAGCTGAAGAAAATTATTCTGTGAAATCCACAGCAAAATATTCGAGAATAAAAAAAGCTTCTTTTCTAAAATAAGTGTGTGCTCGTAGCGCACACACTGTTCTAGTTTACTGAAACTTGCACAGATGAAATTAAAAAACGTCGCAAATTAAATAATTTTATGAACTGTAATTAAATTCTAGGAGCGGTAAATTTTCCTTAGAATATTCCCAAAGTGCTTTAGCACGACCGCAGATGCAATTAAAGTGAAACCCCTGGGCACAAATTCCTTCGTCTTTCCTGGGTCACCAGATTACACTTTAAGAATTTCTGAGAAACTTTAAGCTTCAAAGAACTTGCCTTGAGTATTAATATGCCAAGAACAAATTTCTCGTATTTTTTAGGAATCTTTGAAATTCGCGCAAGTCTAAAGTTATCCAGTTAAGTTTTGAGAATGCTTCCTAAGTATTTTTACTGAATGTGAAACCAATTTTTAGGCCCCCTTTAAAAAAAAAAAGATATTTATTATTTTTTACAACAATTTGTCTGTTTTTTATAAAGAATACATGCGAAATATATGAAGATTATATTTTCTTGAAAAAAATATTTCTATCTCTTATAGAAAAAATTTATAGACACTTAGAGTATGCTGGTTATTACAGAATTATGTATACAAATTAAAGATTTGAAGAATAAATTCGGAAATGAATTTTTTTTTATTTTGGTTAAATTTTCCTGGTTTGAAATTTGACAAAAAATTTAAGACTCAAAATTCTCCAACCCCAAGTTATTTATTGAAGAATAAGCTTTAAATTTTGTCTAAAATTTTTGTCGGAATATTATTGGCAGGCTCAGAATATCATTTTTTTTAATTAAAATTAGATTCGTTGCCATTTCATAAAATTCTCTTGAATTTCTTTCAACTCTTCTAAATTCAGTTTAGTTTTACTGAAATTAGTAAACTATCTGAATAGTTTGCAATTATTATGAATTAATTTGAAATTCATCCTGGATGTTTTTTTTTTAATTTAAAAATTTTTTTTAAATTATTGAAATCCTTTAAAATTCACTGAGATCTACTAATTCAAAGATGAAGAAACTTTTATTCCCTTCGGAATCCCGAAAAATTAATAAAATCAGATAAAGCTAGTTAAAATCCTTTGAAGCCTTTGCTACTTTTTTAGCTTCTTGAAAATTTTTTAAATAACCTTAATCTTTTCAAATTACTTGAAACAATTGAAATTTCTTGCAGTTATTGAAATTCGTTAAAAATAATAAAAATTTATTTCTTCAAAGAATATAAAATGCTTGAAATCATCTGAAATACCGTAAAATCTACAAAATCAGATAAAGCTCTTTCAAATCCCATGAAATTTCTGTTACTTTTTTAGATTCTTGAAATTGTTCAAAATAACCTAAATGGCATTATTTCTAATTAGAAGCATTCCAAATCGTACATTTTTAAATTAAATTTTAAAAATTTGATCCTTTTATTAGAAAATTTTGGAAAATTGGATAATTTCTAACTTAAAGCTCAAAAAATGAGAAAATTTTATTTTAAATATAAGAATTTCGAATTTCAATGATTTAAGATTTTAACAAAATTTCGAAAGTATTACAAGTAAAAAATGTTAAAATAAAATATGTTTTAAACATAATTTTAAAAATTCAATTATTTACAACTGAAAGAAATTAAAGCTTCATTATTTTTAATTAAAAGCGTTGCTTATTTTTGAATTTAAGAATTTTGAATCTGAGTTATTTAAAGTTAATATTTTGAAAATGAGACAAGTCAAAAAGGTTGACAATTAAATATTTTCAAATTAGAATTTTGAAAAATCGCAAAAACTTTCTTCTGAGTATTATTCTTTTGAGTAAATTTTAATTTTGGTAACAAATGCTTTTTAATTCTTATTTTGGTGTTAGAAAGTTAAGTGGAATCTTCTTTGAATGAAAATTTAACTTTTTTTAAAGGTCACATCTATCTTGCATAACAATGCAACAGTTTGGTTTAAACTTAATAAATTTTAATAAAAAGTCGTAGCTTTTTTTAAAAAATTCTACGGTTTCAATATAATATTTCGGAGTTGAAAAAAGAATTGACATATTTTCTGTATGGCAATTTAACTTATTCTAAAATTTTGTTTTTTATTTAATTAAAAATCTATCTGTTTTAAGAACAATCTCATATTTTTTGGATAAAAATGGAACTGCCTGATTGTTCATCAAACTATATTACTACACTTAAAAAAAATTTGTCCTTTTTCATTACAAAATAATCTACTTTAGCACAAAATAAAATTTTTTTAAATAAAAATGGAACCATTTGATAGAGAATTTAAATATTCTATTAAAAATTCATCCTTTTTGGTTAAAAATTCATATTTTGAGTTAAAGTTCCTCTTTTTTGTTAAAACATATTTTTCTGTTAAATAAATTAATATTTAGTCTTTTTTGGATGAAATCCTAATTTTTCTTAAATTAAAAATTCTTCTGCTTCAAGAAACGTGAAAGTTAATTTTTCGGTTTAGAAAATTACTTAAGAAAAATTTAGTTACCTAAAATGTACTAAAAAATAAATTTGTAACAAAAAAGTTGAACCATCAACAAAATTGTTAAATTTTTCAGCCCAAAAGATGAATTTTCTAAAAAAAGTTATATTTCCAATCCGAAAGTGTTAAATTTCTGCCAATTATTCATATAAGGATCAAGTAGTCTAATTTTTAACAAAAAGTTAAATTTTCCCAAAAAGACGATTTTTTAACAAAATACATAAAGTTTCCCCTAAAAAATCAATATTCAATTTAAAATATCAATTTTCTACTACAAGCGGAATAGTAAAATTTCTAGTTGAAACAAAAATTTGAAATAAAAAAATTGGTTTGCAACAAAAAATTTAATAATTTATATTTTAAGCAAAAAAGGTTTACATTTTCAATTTAGAATAGTTTATTTCAATAAAAAAACAACGCGCTTTTCACGAGCCAATTTAACTGTCAACCAAAACAAATTTTGTTTTAACCAAATCGTTCGCATTTTTAAATAAAAAAATTAAATTTCTAAATTTAAACAAAAAAGTTACAGTTTCAACAATCATATAAATATTCCGGCAAATAGTAAAATTTTCAACCAAGAAGATTAATTTTCTGAAAAAAAAGTTTTTTAACAAAATAGTTTGATTTACTACTAAAGAAATACATTTTTTTAACTAAAATGCTAAATCTTAAATTTGAAAAATAAATTTCTAAAAAAGTGTTTCATAGCTTGATCAAATATTTATAGTTAGTACTAACTCTTTAATTCGAAGAATTCCATAAAATGAAACAAAGAATCTAACGACCAAATTTGAACAACCATCTTAAAAAAATAAAAAATCATTTAAAATCATTGAATAAATATTTGATTATTTTTTATGGTGGTTGTCCGAACTTGGTTTTATTTTCAGGAATTCTTTTTATTAACTTGATTATTGTACGTTAAAAAGGATTTTAAATTTGGTTTTAATCTCATTTATATTTCTTAAACTCAAATTGTCAAATTGTTTTTATTATTAATTTTATTTATTACTTAGTTATTAAAAATGTAAGAAAATTTTTTTTTAATATTCAGGTTATCTTTTTGCACGATTAAAATTATATAAAAAACTTAATTTTCCATTTTTTGCAAATAAAGCTTTTTTTATAAATTACGTCAGTCCTCTTGCAAGTAAAACTTCATTCAGAGTAATAAAAAAAGTGAAATTGGTTGAATACTGATCCGATTTAACAATTTTATTCATAAGTACCATAATTTTTCACAATGCGATTCATTTGCAATGCTTTCCGTGAAAATAAGCACACATACGAAAACGTGATATATTTATTATGAAGGTTTGAGTTGGTGGTAGCATAAAAATGGTGTGTCAGAACAACAAATCCCATTGGATGCAGAACGTCGAATCAAAGATATCGTACACTAACTTGTTTTATTTTTTTCGATGAAAAATATATTCGTACTTTCACGGGTATCAATTATTAAAAAAAAAATAGGTCACGTGACAGAAAATTAGATTTTCGCGCAATATAATATTCTTGTGTCAGCGAAAACGTTTTGCTATTAAATATTATTGGGTTGATAACACTGAAAAATAGGGAATCATAAAATAACAAATAAAAAAAGAAATTGGATATTTCTGAATGTGAAAAATCTAATTAGTTTTGAATATTAGCCAATTTTTAAATCCTAGATAAGATAATTAAGAATATTTTTAAATAATAAAAGTCTCTTGCTTGATTTATTATTTATTGTTTCTTATAGTATTATTGAATTTTTTTTAACTTTTCGTAAATTTAATTTTTGGCACTGACCGAATTTTATTTAATGTTAGCCCTAAAAAGGACCTTTAGGAAAGAATACGTTTTTGGAAATTTTATTTAGAATCCTCAGTTTTTAATAATATTATCTTTGAATAATGCTAGAAATTTAGACAAATAATTATTGTTTATAACTTACTGTTCTTTTGAGAGTAATATTAAAAAGTTCGTTTTTTATAAAAACTATAGTTTTGCCTTGAGTGTTTAGCTATTAAGAAATAATAAGTGAATCTCAATAAGAATAATTTTTTAAATATTATTGTATTTTTTCAAATGAACTAATTTTGCTCTGTTCCCAAATTTAAAAAAAATAATTTCAACAAAAAGCTATGTTAGACAAGAGATCAAAAAAAGCATTGAATAATTTTGTGCATATATGGGACTTGTAACCAATTTATTTTAAATTACAACAATAAACTTATTTCAAAGCGTAATAAAAAATGTGGAATTCCACATATTTTACTATCAGCCCCCCCCCTTAACTGGACAAAATAAGATATCATAGATGATAATATAAATATTATTTTGGTACTATGTTACTGCTTTAAGCGTTTTAATCTGCTTTATTTTAGAAAAAATATAATCACCAATAAGGGACATTTAAAAAAAATTATTTCTGATGTTTATTTCTTATTTATTCTTAACTAAGAGGGTAAAGAAATCTTAAACATCTTAGAACAAAACGCAACTTTCTGTTTCTTTGTCTAAGAGAAGATAGCTATAAACAATAATAAATTTTTTGAACGACTATTTTTGTTAACTTGAATTAATTTTAACCTCACTAAGTGAAAAGTGCAAAACAAATTTAAAACATTAGAAAAAACCGCAACTATTTCACATTAATGCAGATGGAGACAGTTATAAACAATAATTATTTGCTTAAACAGTTATGTTTGATAAATTTTTTAAATTATTGAGTCATTCCAAGTGAAAATAGACAAATCAAAATAAAATAAATTGTTTAAATAATTATTTTTGTTCACTTAAATGAATTATTGTATCACGCTAATCTAAAATAAAATTGCTGTAAAGAATAATAAATTGTTAAAAGAACTTATCCAAACATCTGATTTTCACTAAAAAGGAGTATTTTCTGTATTGTAAACAATTTATTAATAAATAGATTAAAATAATTATAATTAGAGCCTACAATTCGCAAAACCCCTTTTTTTACTTATCCAGTTTTATTTGTATTTAATGGCTAATTTTGAAGAAAAGTGTTGAGTTTGAAACTTCATGGGGTTCAAAAAAAAAAAATTCCACTACATTTTTGGTCCACCCTGAAATCGACGGATGTTAGATAATTCCGATTTTGAAACATGAAATGAAACTTAAAAAAATTTAAAAGATTTTATGAAATCTTAAAGAAATTTAATGGACTTTAGCATTTTTTTAAATAAATAAAATTAATAAAAAATTACACTACTGTCGGAAATTATGAGATCGATTGACGCAAGCACTATAAAAAATTACTGCTAGCTTTGAACTACGATAACTCAGCGAAAAAAAATGATAGGGCATTTTTAAAAAAACAGTTGGAAAGCCTATGGAATTCCACGTCTATTAATGTTAAACAAAATTTTTTAACTGCTGAAGAGAATACAGCACGTGATAAGTTTTTTAAAAAAATTCTAGATTTTCTAAAATTTTGTACCTCGACTTCAACTTTGAGCATGACCTAGGAAAATTTTTGCAAAAATCCGAAAATTATACGACATAGAGCCTGAAATTTTATCTTTAATTTAAGCTGAAAAAAAACTTTAAAAATCTTTATTTGTTTCCGAGATACGATTAAAAATGTTGAATCGTATCTGAGTTGAGTGCTGATCGACGATCACGATTCTCGGCCGGTCTGCTGCGAGCCTCCTTCGTTGAGGCAGGACCGAATAAGCTACGCAAAGAGGAGGAGCTTGATTGGGGCTCTCTTATAATTTTGATTCTACTCATCAGTAATTTTTATTTAAAATTATTGTAAATTTTTTAAATTATTCATTGTTTTTTATTAATTATTTACAATTATTTTAGTTAAAAATTATCCCCATATTAAAGAATAAAAAATGATGAACAGTTTTTTTTACTTCCTTAAATTTTTATCAACTAGAGTATTAATAAAAATGTAGATATATTGTTACAAGAGTAAACTATTTTTTAAACGAATTAAGCATCTAAATTCTAAATAAATTATTTATATGAAAAACACTTAAAAATATTAAAATAAATAATAATGGAATTATTATCATATTTTTTAATTTAATTTATTTTGGAAATTCCATTATTTTAATTGTTGATCTTAGGTTTATTGACCAGGGAATATTTAATTATTAATTTTAGATGGTTATTTTGTTTGTCTACTGGTCTATATCAATATTATTAAAATATTGATAAATCTTAAGA
>JAAAKG020055378.1:0-18142 GCA_010014905.2 Druon quercuslanigerum | reverse complement strand
ATAAACATCAATATAATTTTGGTCACACATTTGATTGGGACAATGTAAAAATTATAGATCGAGAACCTAACTATAAAGAAAGAATGATTTCAGAGATGATCTATATAAATAGCGATTCTAATAACATTAATAAAAAAGAAGATATCCATGGTCTTAGCAAAATATATTTTCCATTATTAGAGAAATTAAATTTAGATGTTTAATTTTTCGTAAGACAGAATTAAATTTGTACGATCCACGAATTTATGTACTAATACGTTTATAATATAACGACACAATGGTTTGTTTCTTCAGTTGACTTTAGGTGGTCGTTTCGATCGGACCAATATGCAGCCTTTATATTCAACTCAATTTAGACACCTTAGAAAATTTATGTTTTAATCTAGTATATGTTGATGGTAATTTATTTTTTTAATTTGTTTTTAACTTATACTGTGTACCTGTGAAAATAGTGATTTTATATGTGGTGTTTCTTTATTTTAATAAATTAGTCTGATGAGGTTGGCGAACCAATGCCAACGAAACGTCGCACACCACACTTGACCAAAGTTTTAACTCATTTGCCTTCATTCATCGAAGAAAAATTTTTCTTTAATAAAATAAGACTCATTTCTATTTTTTAAGAAAATAATTCTTCGACGCTTTTTTATCTTGTAAACTGATTAATGAGTTATTAGTTGATTACTAAATCCAAGTACGCTGAAGGAAAGTGCAGATTGAGAAAAAAGTACACGTAAAATAAAAATTATTTGAGTGATTCAATGAAAATATTTAATTTAATGCTTTTTACGTTATTGATTGCTTAATTATTATTAGCTGATTAATTTATTTTACAATATTAAATTACTATGGTAGTAACTAGAAGGATTGCAGAGAGAAGTGGCGTCGGTAAAGAAGGAAAAGATGATAAAATAAAGCATATGGAAGTGGAGGTTAAGGAGTGGAAGGAAAGGGTGGAACAAAGGCTTGAGAAGGTGGAGGGCAGGTCGGAAATGGAATTAGTTGACAGGTGGAGGGGGAGAAGCAAGGTATTTGGGAGAGGGTGGAGAACATGATAGAAAAGAAAGTGGGAGAGTATCGGAGTGAAAAGGAGGAGAGAGCTGATAGGGAAATGATAAGGGCAATGGAGTTAAGGATGGAGAGAAGAGAGAAGGCAGATATGAGAAATAATATTTTAATAAGAGGATTAAAGTTAAAGAGCAGGGAAAAAAGGAGGGGGTGAAAGCGCTGCTAAAGAGCATAGGGTTAGGTAAGGGAAAGTTAGGATGGAGGGGAGAAAGGAGAATGAAGTGGCGATTGTGGAATTGGAGAGCTGGGAAGAAAAATTGAGGGTAATGCGTAACAAAAATGGGATAAAGGACAAGAAGGTTTTCATCGATCTAGATTTGACGAGGAAGGAAATGGATGTGTAGAGAATGCTAAACCACAGGTCTAGTAACGAGAGGAGTGAAGGGAGAGCGGCGAAGGTAGGATATCGCAAAATAAAAATAGAGGAGAAATTGTGGATATGGGATGAGGAGAAGGGGGTTTTTGAAAGAAGTGCAGGGGAATTTGTATTGTGGGAAGTAGGGAGGTGGGAGTAAAGCAGAGCGGAGGAGTGTTAAAGGTGCTGTACTGGAACGTAGAACGAGTAAAGAAGAAAGCTGAGAATTTCTGGAGTTATATCCAGGAATTTGATGTGGTGGGATTGATAGAGACGTGGTTAGAGAGAAAAGAATGGGATAGCCTAGAGACAAAGTTACCAAGAGGTATAGTTGGAGGCTACAGGAGGCGATCAGAGTAAAGAGGAAAGGAAGGGCGAGTGGGGGTGTTATAAGAGGGGTTAAGGATGGATTAGAGGAAGAAGTTCATGGAGAGGGAGAGATGCAGGGCGTACAAATGAGGTCATTAAAGATAGAAGGGGAAACATATAAGTTTGTGACTGTGTACAATAAAAATGGGATGGAAAGGATTAAAGAAAGGGTGGAAGACTTACTAGGAGAGAAAGAGAGATGAATGTATGCTGTTACTGGAGGGGGTCTACTTTAATTCGAGAATGGGGGGGGGGGTACCGAGAAGGGGAAAGCTTCAAAAGGAAATCGAAGGATAAGTTAATAAATAAAGAGGGAGAGATTCTAAGAGACTGGATGGAGAACAGAAGATAGGCAGTGGCAAATGGTATGGTAACAGAGGACGAAGAGGAAGAATACACGTATATGAGTAAGATGGGGATGTCTGTGACAGAATATGTGATAATGAATATACAAGGGTAGGAGGAGATAGAGAAATGCGCAGTGGAAGGGAGGATGGAATCGGACCATCAGCCATTAAGTTTGTGGATAAAGAGGAGGTTGGCGGAAGGCAAGGTGGGGAAAAAGGGTTGTTAAGGAAGAGTGTGTCATGGACAAGAGAAGCAATAAAGAGTTATCAGGAGCAGATGAGAAACGTAAGCTTTAAGGTGGAGTTGGTGGAAGAGATATGGGAGGATCTGAAAGACAAAGTAAAAGGGTGTGTGAAATAGAAGGTATTTAGAAAACTTTAAGGTTATGTAATTGAATTTTACATATGATTTGTGTAATGAAACTTTATTTATATTTAAAATACCCCTATTCCAGTTACATAATTTTTTTAATTGATGAAATAATTGTTTAATTCTTTTAGTTTTATTAAGTCATTAATTCATTACCAGCTAAATAATTTTGTTTACAATATCAAATTACATATAGAGTGAACTTTATTTTTTTTATATTGATTAACATAAATTTTGTATCATAAAAGTTTATTTAAAGAGTAGAAATTATATTAATGCATCAATGAAAATAATTCTTTGTTGTATTTTATGTTTTAAACTGATTAATTTTTTTCACAATATCGAAACTTCACTAAAATATAAAATGATATAAAAAATCAAAATCTTGGAATAATATCTCGCTCTTTAATAATATTCATAGTAGTAGTAGATTCTACGTAAATTTTCTACAGTTAGAATATTTCAACACAAAAGAAAGTTGTCGCTCATTAAACAAAGTCCAAAGTTGCTTCGACTGACACTGAATAGAAATAATGAGACGTGAATGCCTAGCAAATTCTTGTTGCTATCAAGTGAACTGATAAATTTACAGGTTTTCTTAAACTTCTAGCCTAGTTTGTTCAAATTTATTTTATTTGTGTGGATTTATCCAATCCTATAATTTTTCTAATTAAATCCAAAGAACATAGTGTGGGAAATGGGATACGATAAAATGGCATCAAATGGTGAAACGCGCGGATAGAAATTCTTGAGGTTCACGTAATCTCGAGAAGTTGATAACACTAAACATCTCAGAGCTCTAAACGCTTCTAATTGGAAATTATTTCCCATTCCTGACAGAATGAACAGAATGCCGACATTGAATTCTCTTTCTGTACAAGAAGAGAAAGGTAAATTTTTAACAAAAAATGGAAGAGTTAAACTTTTAGGTAAAAAAATAATAATTTTAAATTATAAAAGAAACTACACGGAGAAAAATTGATCCAACCATCTTTAGATGGTTGGACGTACCATCTGCGTAGTGTCAAAATTTGCTGATTAGGCTTACTATCCCAGAATGTCAAGATTACGATTCTTGAGTGTTAAAATTGGAAGGCTAGATTCACTATCTGAGAGTGTCAAGTTGACTGTACTGCACATTTCTGTTATAATGAAATACAAATATATATGATGAAATGCATTTTTAACAAAATAGTTGAATTTTCAAAAACAAGATTATTGTCTATGTTAAGGAATGAAATTTCAACACCAGAAGACGAATTTTGAAAAAAAAATTCAACCGAACAGTCACTTTAACCCTCAAATAGGTCAACTTTTTAACAAAAAAAATAAATAAATCTTCCCAAAATAGTTAAAGATTTAACATTTTCAACACAAAAAAAGAATTTTTTCGACAATAGTTTCACTTATAGCAAAAAAGTTACTTGTTAACCAAGAAAGATAAATTTGCAACCATACAAGATGACTTTGGTACAGTGAAAGGTAATTTGTGAAGAAAAAATTAAAGTTTTTAAACCAAAAAGTGGAATGTTTTATAAAATAGTTGACATTTAAATCAGAAAATTTTAACAAAATGTATGAATTTTCTATCAAATAACTAAATTTTTTATAAAAAAGTTGAATTTTCCACCAACAGTATTATATTTTTGCCGAAGAAGACAAAAATGGAATCGTCAAATTTTCTGATAAAAAATTTGATAAAGAAAATTTTGGAAAAAAACGCATGGTCAAAAAAGTTGTTAAATTTTCAAACAAAAAAATAAATTTTCGACCAAGAAGATTAATTTTATATAAAAAAAAATGTCAAACTTGTCCAATAAACACGATAAAGTTTTAACTAAACATAAAATAGTTGAATTATCAGGTAAGAAATCTTTTTAAACAAATTAAATAAATTTTTTACAAAGTTATAAAATTTTTAACAAAAATATGAAATTTTGAACAAGAAGATTAATGTTCTACGCAAAAAGACCAATTAAAAAAAAATTAAATGAATTTTCAACAAAGTTCCTTAATTTTACAGCCAAAAAGACGAATCAATTTTTCAAGAAAGTTAAATTTTCAACCAAAGAGATAACCGAAATAACCTCCTCTTTGGTCGTGTTCTTTAATCTGTTGTGAAGTTTGCGCATTATTTGACAATCTCAGTGTCGATTTGATTTTTCTTGATAGTGAATTTGGTCGATCGCGAATGATAAAAGTGACTGAAAACAAATTATTTAACTTGACCTTCCTATACGGAGAGAAGTTAGGTAAAACTGTCGTGCTAGCGCTTAGAGATTTACTGCACTTCAGTTTAGTGTGGCGCCTGCTCCAGATTCGGGAGACTGGTTACCCCGAACTTACGGGGATCAGTCGCTCTGAAACGTGAGAGCAATATTTTTCAGAACTGCGCAAACGCGGAACTGTGCCGCAAGCGACGCGTGTGCAGAACGGTTCGATTATACTGTTGATCAAAGGGTTCGGTTTGTTCGGGGTAATGGTTCTCCCGAATCAGTGGAGCCATTCTACTAAACAGAAGTGGCGCTGTTCACTGTTTGATTAGCGCGATAATTTCACCTGTTGGGTGAGCGGCTTTACCAAACTTTTCTCCACGCAGAGTTTTGATTCGATCATCCCTGATAGTAAGTTTGACACACTCGTGAGGTCGAAAGGAGTAAAGACAGTGTATTTAACTTGACCATACTAGAGTGTCGATTTCATAAACCCTGCCACTAAGGCTCATTCTCTGCAGATTCTCCAGTTGAAAAAAATTAGGATCTCTGTAAATATAGAGAACAAATTATTGATGGTACATAGTACATTCTGGAAGGTCAAAATGACCAATTAAATTTTGACAATCAAAGTTTTATCATCCATTTTTCTGCGTGTAGTTTTCTACCAAATTGTTCATTTTTTAAACTAAATTATTGAACTTTCAAGACAAAATGACGAATTTTATGTACAAAATACTTGAATTATCAAACAAAAAATATGAAATTTTGTTTAAAAAGTTAATCTTATACCGAAAAATACAAATCTTCAACAAAATACAGTTACTTTCAACCCAAAAATATATATTTAAAAAACAGATTAAATTTCTAACAAAAAAAGTATTTTTAAACAAATTTCAATATATCTCAACGAAAAACGTTGAAGTTAAAAAAAGAGTTTTAATTTTTAACAAAGTAATTCAAGTTTAATTTAAAAAAATTATACAAAAATTCTGACTGTTTTTTTAACTCAAAAATAATAATGTTTTTGATTTTTTTTTATAAAATAAGTTCCAGATTCTGAAAGAACTTTGTTTTTGCAAGCGATTCCTACCTTACCGACATTTTTTAATTTCCTAACTTATTTTCAGAAGAAGCGCCATATCGAGTTCAAAATTTGGGATAATAAATAATGAGTAATAAGAAACGTGGGCTTGGTCATAAAATTTAATCATTATGAAAAAAGCAAAAAAAAAAAAAATTATTTACAAAAAAAAATAACTTTTTTCCATAATTATAAAAATTTAGGACCAGACCCACCTTTCTGACTGCTTCTTATTAATTATCCCAAATTTTTAACTATATGTAGCGCTTCGTGTGAAAATAAGTTAGGAAATACGAAAAGTGTCGGTAAAGTAGGAATCTGGACAGAAAAAAGCAAATTGTTTGTCATTATGCAGCAGAAGTTGTAAAAAATAATTTTTTTTTAATTTTTAAGAAAGTAGTTCAACTTTAAAACCTAGTTAATAAGTTTCTAAACAAAAAGGTAAATGTTTAAACAAAAAAATTAATTTATTACAACAAAAAACGAATTTTTTAAAGAATTTTTGTAATTTTAATAAAAGAAGTTTAAATTTAAAACGTACTTGTTCAAATTTTAAACAAAAATATTAATTTTCTACCGAAAAAATTTTTTTTAACAAAATTCAACAATTCTTAGCCAAAATTTCATGTATTTTGTTAAAATTAGTGTTTTTGGGTAGAAAATTAATCTCCTTAGTTACAATATTTTGTTGAAAACTCGTTTTTTGTTTGCTGGAAATTTAATTTTTTTGATGTAAGTTTAATTATTCATATGTGTTTTTATGTATTATTCATATTTATATGAAATTAATGTTCGTGATTAAAAAATCATTTTCTTGGCTGACAGATTCATTTCTGATTTAAAATTTACATTTAAAAAATCTTACTATTTTGTTGAAAATTCATATACATGTTTAATTGAACATGATTTTTTTTTGGTGCAGCATTAATATTTTGGTATAAAAATGTATTTCTTTGGTTAAAAAATCAACTTTTTCGTGGAAAATTTATTTTTTTGATGAAATTTATCATTATTTTTTTTTTAAATTGAACTATTTTGTTAAACATTCTTCGCTTCTTGGTTAAAAATAATTTCCAAAAATGAAAAATAACATATTTAAATTTTGGATGAAAACTGACGTTTCTTTAGTTGAAAATTCAACTGTTTGGTTAAAAATATTTATATTTTGTAGAAAATTCATGATCCTGGTTGAAAACTCGTCTTTTTGTTTAGAAATTCGTTCTTTTTTTTCGTGAAAATATAATCTTCTTAGTCTATTTGATTTTTCATTTAAAAATTATATTTTCTAGTTGAAATATAATTATTCGATATAAAATTAATGTATTCTCTTAAAAGTTAATTTTTATGCAGAAAATTAATCTTCGCCGATGAAAATTCATCTTTTTGATTAGAAATTCAACTGTTTATTTAAAAATTGATTTTGCTCGGTGAAAGATTCATAAATTTTTTAAAGAATTTATTTCTTTGACTGACAGTTTTTTTGTTAAATTCGTATTTTTTATTAAAAAATAATCGTCTCGGTTGGAAATTTATTTTTATGGTTAGAAATTTAACTATTAGAGTAAAAATTCTGGTTGAAAATTCATACACTTTTTTAAAGATTCCTTTTTTCTTTGATAAAAGAAATTGATCTTTTAAAAATGGATTTTTTCTAGAAAAAATTAATAATTTGGTTCAAATTCTTCTTTTTAGTAGATAAATCATCTCTTGGCTTATTTTTTAGTTTAAAATTAAACTTTTTTGTTAAAAGTTTGTCATTATCGATTAAAAATTAATTTCTTAACTAAAAATTTACAATTTGTCCTTTGGTTCGAAATATAAAATTTACCCTTTTAGTTGAAAATTCGTCATGCTAGTCGAAAATTAATTTTCTTAATTCAAAATTTTTCTATTCCATTTTTGGCTGAAAATTGTTTTTTTGTAGTTAAAAATTCACGTACTTTGTTACAAAAAAATTTTTTTTATTCCTAAAAAATTAAAGTTCTTGGTTGAAAACTTACCTGGTAAGTATTTTTTATAGCAGATTTATAATTTTAATTGAAAGTTCAGTTTTCTGCTTAAAAATTTATCTAAATTGTTAAAAATTTTCTCTCTTTTCAAAATAATATTTCTTTTAACTAAAAATCTAACTATTCGATTTTTGGTTTGAAAGTTCCCTTTTTTAGTTGAAAATTCGTCTTTTTTGGTCAAATAAGTTTTAGCACAACTAGGTCAAAAGTCAGAGCACAATGATAGATACCTTCTGGACAGACCTCGTATTTTTGTCTATAAAATAATCCGTCCCTAAAAAATATTTTAATCTAAGCTTCCAATTTTTAGCATTATAAAAAGTGCCAGTGGTCATACTTGCATTTTCTGGCCCGCAAATCGTGGAATAAAATGGAATAACATCAGTTCTATAATTTAAAAAAGCGCACAAATGTGTAGCTATTATATAGTTTAAAGAAAATAATTTGGAATCCATTTTCTGTTTTCATGTCCGTAGCGTACTCTGAATCTGTTCTGAATGGGCGCCAAGAAAGTTTCGCCTCGTTGCGTTCAATATTTGTGCAAGCGGAAAATGGGTTCTCTTCTTCTTATTTGCAATTGTCCGGTAGAACGAAATGTCGTTGAACCCCCATCTCTCATACTCTGGCCATGCAATTGAGAAAGATCCACTCGATTCTCGACTTGATGGCGCAGTTGCAAATGATATATAGTACCTATTTGGAAATGTCCTATTTGTCCCTATTTCAATCAGAGCAGTGGTCAGTATTGCACTAGAAACTTTTATTGGGAGCGTGCATTAATTTTGCGGGATTTATAAGAGATGGCGTTACTTGTTCTATATTGCGTCGAGGCATATCGTTACTGTGTGGACGTCCAAGCACCATTATGCGGCTTAAGATTTCATTAGGTGTCGTTTTACCGAAGTGTAAATAGTATAGTTTTTGTCGAATTAAAAATGTGGGCTCCCGCATCAACTAAGCAACATTTGCGGGAAGTTTTACGTTTCTTTATTTATTCGAAGAAAAGTTTCGCTGGTGATGAGAAGTGGATTCGCTATGGTAACCCGAAACGGAGAAAATCGTTGGTTAAGTCCAGCCAACTTTCTACATCAACACCAAAACAGAATTTATATGTTCATGCTCTGTATTTGGTCGGATCGCGGGCGGTGTCGAAAAATGGGTCAATTCGTTGATAGCTTAAAAAATGGGTCGATTCGTAGATAGCTTCGAAAAATGGGTCGATTCGTGGATAGCTTTAAAAAATGGGTCGATTCGTGGATAGTTTCAAAAATGGATCAACTCGTGGATAGCTTTGAAAAAGGGTCGATTCGTGTATAGCTTAATAAATGGGTCGATTCGTGGATAGTTTAAAAAATGGGTCAATTCGTGGGTAGCTTCGAAAAATGGGTCGATTCGTAGATAGCGTTAAAAAATGGGTCGATTCGTGGATAGTTTTAAAAGACGAGTCTTTTTTCGAACTTGTTTATCGTATTCTTCCAGAAAGTTAGCTGCGGCATTCGTTGTATTTGGTATCTCCGAATTGGAACCTTGTCATTAGGATTAGTCGATAATGGATCATCCATAAATTGGGTTAAAAATTTTGGGAAATTTTTGCCCCCCCCCCCCTCTCGGCGGCCACCGTTGACTTTGTTTTGACCCCCCCCCCCCCCCCCTACTCCGAAAGTTTTTTTACGTTTATACTGAGCAAATCTTGAAATCTGCCTAAATGAATTTGATGTGACAGTCACGCCGAGTATAATTGAATTTTTAAATTAAGAAAAGTACAATTTTAACCAATAATTGAATAGTTTAACTTCTAATTAAAAAAAAAATAATTATAAATTATAAAACAAAAACAAAAAATTTGGATGAAAAATTTAATTTTATACAAAAAAGACGAATTTACAACAAAATACAAGAACCCTCAACACAAAAGTTGAATTTATAAGTGAAATAAATTAATTTAAAAAAAATCGAATGTTTGAAGAAGGTGCCTCTCCATTGTGCGGTGCACCGATTTGAATATTTTTTTTTTTATTCTGATAAAATTTCAAAGAAAGTTGTCGAGTCTGATTTTTAATTTTTTTATAAATAAATAAATATGACGAAAGAAATGGAAATTTTTCCTATTTGACGTTCGCGGTGCTCTTCAATAATAGGAAAATTTTTGTAATTGCTGAAGTTGTATAGATTTATATTATATAATGATATTGCATCATGATACAATAAACAAGAAAAATTTTATAAACAAATTATTTGTTAAAAATATTTTTTCCATATTTTTCAATAATTTAACGTTTTTTATGTTATATTGCAAGAAATTTGAATGGAAACGATATTTGAATGAAAAATTTAATCTTAAGACTATTTTCGTCAATATTATAAACAAATTTAATTAACAAATGCATTACTGAGGCATTTTTCGTCAGAAAAATTCGTTTTTTTATGTGTATTTTTTAAAAATTGGGTACCTCATAATAATTTCAGAAAAATTCATAATTTTTGAATAAATTTTATGATTTTTTTAAACAAATTTAATAAACAAATGCATTATTTGGGCATTGGTCGATGGAAAAACTCTTTTTTTTCAATGTCAGTCCTTTTAATTGGGAACTTTACTTTTAATTTCAGAAAGAAGTTCTTTTTTTTATTCAGTACTTACAGTTTTCCAATCATTCTTGTATTCCAAGCCTCTTGTGTTGACCAACTGTAAGTACTGAAGGAAAAAAAAGAACTTTTTTTCTGAAATTAAAAGGACTGGCTTTAAAAAAAACGTGGTCAAATGCCCGAATAATGCATTTTTAAATTTAATTTGTTTAACAAAAACATAAAATAATTTCACCAATTATGAATGTTACTGAAATTATCGTAAAGTTCGCAACTAAAAGGACTGACATCGAAAAAAAACACATTTTTCGTCAGAAAATGCCCAAATAATGCATTTGTTAATCAAATTTGTTTAAAAAATCATAAAATTTATTAAGTCATTATGAATGTTGCTGAAATTAACATGAAGTTCTCAATTATAAGGACTCACATCGAGAAAAAAACGAATTTTCGTCAGCAGATGCCCGAATAATGCATTTGTTTATTACATTTGTTAAAAACAGTTCATCAAATAGTAATGGATGTTGCATAAATTATCATGAAGTTCTCATTTCAAAGTACTGGCATTGAAAAAACAATTTTTTTATCTGCCATAAGTGCTTGAATTTTTTTATTAAATTTGTTTGATAAAATCATAAAATGAATTAAAAAATTATGAATTTTCTGAAATCATAATGAGGTTCCTAATTTTTAAAATTGTCATCGGAAAAAACGAATTTTCCTGGCGAAAAATGCGTTGAATTATTGAAAATTATAGAAAACACATCTTCAACAAATAATTTGTTTATAAAATTTTTGTTTGTTTATTGTATCATGATGAAATATCTTTATATAATGTAAAACTATGAAACGTCGGCGATTACAACAATTTTCCTATTATTATTATTGGCGAGCACCGGGAACGTCAAATAGAAATTTTTTAAATTTTTTTCGTCATATTTATTTATTCATAAAAAAATTGAAAAACTAACTTGAAAATTAGGCTCGAAAACTTTCTATGAAATTTCATCAGCTTTTTAAAAAAAAATCGTCAAAATCGGTCCACAGGTTCAGCCGGAATCGTAGTTTGAACCAAAAACTGTACTTTTTCTCCACTGTGCGCTGGCCTGGTGGTAGCGTGACTGTTTGCGATTCCGCTGCACTTGGGTTTGAATATCTCGCCTACAAATTTTTCTTGCATTGGCCCACTACAACCAGCAGAATTTTCCTCACTTTCCACGAGTTTTTCTTTTTTTAAAGAGCCACATGTGGACATGGAGAGGAATTTTTTTATTGAAAAGTGAAGAAAGTTACACAAATCTGAAATATCGTCTTTTTTTCACACAGAGGATCCGTGTCGCCAGGATGAGAACATTGGCCGGGGTTTTATCGATTGGGGTTGCTCGGTGCTCCACCCTAAAGCCCCTAGAGTATACATATATTTGTTGAGGGGTTGGCTCACCCTCGGCACCACTGACCTAGTACGACACAAACACTCTTGGCGAGAGCTTCATGCAAAGTAGGAATTTCCCATAATTCCTCTTTCTTATTTCGATCACTATCTGGAACGCGAGGGGATTAAATACCTAAAGTACAAGCTTCCTCCAGACGAAACAATGAAACCTACCCATTGTCATGCTTACTTGACGCAAGCAACTATGTTCAAGAAAGTCGGCTAAGCTACGCTACAATTGTGACGGAAATGCAGTTAGAGAGTTTCAACTCAGTTACAATCAGGCGCTAGGAATTTCATTTCGTGCTGCAAACTACGTGGTTTGGATTTAAGGAAAAAAATAGCTATTTAATGGCTGATAGAGTAGAGGTCTTCCTTTTGTGTTTAAGTTCACTGATAGATTTATTAAATCCGTTTAGAAGTTTTCGAGAAGTTTTGAAATAAACTTTAACTTTAGAGACATTGAAAGAACGTGGGAAAAGAAAGGGGCATTCGGGGTGAGAATGCTTCTTTTGGAAAAGAATAGTTTAAGAAATGTGTGAGTTGGATTTTAGTTTGACAATATTCTTAATAAATCTTTGCAAGCACATTGAATTTTTTATTATCTGGCACTCTATCATCTACTGTTTGCATTTTTATTATCAGCTACAAAAATAAATTAAAGTTATAAAAGAATTTATTGCAATTATAATTTATATTCCTACATGGGCAGGAAATATGAATATATTTTTTTATTTAGAACTCTTTTTCTAGCTTGCTTCGAAAAATCTATTGAACTTTCCACTGATAAGAATCCATTTAAGAAAATCAAAAACTATTTTAAATTGATATTTCATTCTTTTCAGTTTAAAAGTCTGTTATTATATTTTTGATTGGCAATTCGTCTTTATTGGTAAGAAAACTGCATTATTTGTTTCAAAATTTAATTATTTCTTGAAAATTCTAGAATGTTCTTTAAGGGTCTTTAAGAAAATCAAAACATTGCGAGAACAATTTTTTTGACTGTGGTTTATATTATGTAAACATTTTTTTCTCTGTGCACATCCAAAAGAATAGAACAAAACATTTTAAAAAAAGCGATAAAACTAAAAAAAAAGAACAAAAAAACCAAAAGAAAGGTTCTGTCACGTAACATATACGTGTCACACGAAACATACGTGTCACGTAACATATAATTTCATAATTATTGCTGTTGAAAGGAATAAACTTGACGATAACATCTCATAGAATAAAAAGAACTTAGAATCATTCAAGAAACATGTACAATTTTTTCAGAAGTTTCTGAGATATTTTATCATTTTTTAAAAGGGTTAATATTAAAAAAGTAAAAATTGGCCCAAAACCTTCTGAAAAAATGCATACGTATTCTTTGAGCAATTCTAAGTAATTTTTGTTTGACAACATTTTTTCTTTAAGTTTATACTTTTCGAGAAAAAAATCATGAAGTTTCACATCACGCTGTTTCACAAAGACCGCCATTTTGGAAAAACTAAGAGCGGGGAAAAAGTTCTAAACCAGGGTTTTAAAAACGTCCGAAATTTAAACCGAGATTTGTGGTACTAGTAGTATTTTAAAAATACAAGAAGAATAACAAAAATTTATTTAAAAAAATTATACAAGAATTCTGACTGTTTTCTTTTAACTTAAAAATAATAATGTTTTTGAATTTTTTTTATAAAATAAGTTCCAGATTCTGAAAGAGCACTCACAAAAACCCCCTATATAGGATTTTAGTTTAAAATAACTTTGTTTTTCCAAGAGATTCCTACTTTACCGCCTTTTTTTTTATTTCCTAACTTATTTTCACACGAAGCGGCATATCGAGTTCAACATTTGGGATAAAAAATAAGGAGTAATAAGAAAGGTGGGCTCGATTATGAAATTTAATCATTACGAAAAAAGCAAAAAAAAATTATTTATAAAAAAAACTTTTTCCATAATTATAAAAGTTTAGGACCAGACCCATCTTTCTTAGTGCTTCTTATTTTGTGTCCCAAATTTTTAACTCTATGTAGTCCTTCGTGTGAAAATAAAATAGGAAATACGAAAAGTGTCGGTAAAGTAGGAATCTGACCAGAAATAAGCAAATTGTTTGTTATAATGCAGCAGAAGTCTTAAAAAAGATTTTTTTTTAATTTTTAAGAAAGTAGTTCAACTTTATAACCTAGTTGACAGGTTTCTAAACAAAAAGGTAAATGTTTAAACAAAAATATTAATTTTCTACCGAAAAAAATTTTTTTAACAAACTTCAAGAATTCTTAACCAAATGTTGAATTGTCAAACAAAAAGATTAGTGTACTACGATTTTTAAATATTCATGGATTTTGTTAAAATTAGCGTTTTTGTGTAAAAAATTAATCTTCTTAGGTACTATATTTTGTTGAAAACCCTTTTTTTGTTTGCTGGAAAATTAATTTTTTGACGGGAGTTTAATTATTCTATATTTTGTTAAAAAGTAATTTTGTGTATTGAAAATTCAACTATTTGGTAAAGAATTAATGCAATTTTTCCAAAATTAATTTTTTTGTAAAAAAATTAATGTTCGTGGTTAAAAAATCATTTTCTGGGCTGAAAGATTCATTATATTTTTGTTAAAAATGTATTTCTTTGGTTAAAAATTGATTTATTTTGTGAAAAATGCGTCTTGTTTGTTTGAAAACAATCTTTTAGCACAATTTTTAACTACTTGAGGTCTAATTTAAAATTTATATTTCAAAAATCGTACTATTTTATTAAAAAAGCATATACACGTTTAATTCAGGATGCTTTTTTATCAGTGCAACATTAATTTTCTTGATTAAAAATATATTTCTTTGGTTAAAAAATTCAACAATTTCAAGGAAAATTTATTTTTTTGATGAAAATTATTTCATGGGATGATAAATATTTTATGGGATATTTTATGGGATAATAAATAAGGAGCAATGAGAAAGGTGGGCCTGTTCATGAATTTTAATCATTATGAAAAAAGCAAAAAAAATTTCTTCACAAAAAAAAATGTTTCTATAATTATAAATATTTAGGACCAGACACACCTTTTTTTAGTGCTTCTTATTTTTTCTCCCAAATTTTAAACTCTATGTAGTGCTTCGTATAAAAATAAACTAGGAAATACGAAAATTGTCGGTAAAGTAGGAATCTGGACAGAAATTGGCAAGTTTTTTGGCATAATGCAGCTAAGAAAAGAACATAAATGTCTACACCCGTTTTAAACGAGACCTCTGTTATTATTCAATAAAAAAAAAACCTGTAATCGCCCAAGGCGTAGCATGTGCTCAGTTTCACAGACTACATTAAAGCAGAATTTCCTGCGAATCTTCCCAGGTTTATACTTTGCGGTCATCGACTATCAGCCTCAGGCAATTTTGTGCAGCTTGTCGAATATGATATGCTTCCGATCACCATGGTCATAAACCAAAAAAAAAAGAAAAAAAAAACTTGCGTCAATCTCGTGAGTTCAGCCTGAAGCAATAAACAAAAAGTGGAATAAAACATCACTCTGATTCTCATTCGAGTGTGCAGTTGGATGTGAAACAAAGCTGATATTCTAGGCTGATGACAATAATTTTTAAGACATCAATCCAGTTCGAAATAAACAAATTACAGAAGTAATAGATTTAAGAAATTTAATTTTAAATTTTTTACTGCGATTGCAGATAATGAGGTTGATTAGGATGCTTGAAATTTCAAAAAAGATAAAAAATTTTATAAAAAGGAAAAGAAAAAACTTTTTTTTGACAGAAATAAAAAAGAGGAGAAAAAAATGATAACACAACCAACCAAATCCCCTTCCTTCTCTTTTTTATTTATTTCCTTATTTTATTTTTATTATTATCAAATGACAATAAAAAAAAAGCTTGTGTAAAAAATAATCCCCAACGTTTCGGGACTCATATAGTATTCTTGTTAAGGCAAACAAATAAAATAAAAAAATAAAAAATATTCGAGCAGGCAGGAACAGCAACGAAAGTACCATGCTCTCTTCTAGTTTCATCAATCCAGTTCGAAATAAACAAATTACAGAAGTAATAGATTTAAGAAATTTAATTTTAAATTTTTAACTGTGAATGCAGATAATGAGGTTAGTTAGGATGCTTGAAATTTCGAAAAAGATAAAAAAATGCATAAAAAGGAATAGAAAAAACTTTTTTTTGGTCAAAAATGAAAATTGGAGAAAAAAAGATAACTTAACCAATAAAATCCCCTTTCTTCTCTTTTTATTTCTTTTTTTTATTTTTATTATTATTAAATGAAAATAAAAAAACTTTTGTAAAAAATAATCGACAACGCTTTGCGACTCATAAAGCACCCTTATCAAGGCAAACAAATAAAATAAAAAATATTGTAGCAGTCAGAAACAGCAACGAAAGTACCATGCTCTCTTCTAGTTTCATTGCTGTTCACGCCTGCTCGAATTTTTTTACCTTGATTTTTAAGATATCAATCCGGTTCGAAATAAACAAATGACAGAATTGATAGATTTAAGAAATTTCATTTTAAAAATGTAACTATGAATGCAGATAATTAGGTTGTTTAGGATGCTTGAAATTTCATAAAAGATAACAATTTTCCTAAAAAGGAAAAGAAAAAACTATTTTTTTGGACAAAAATGAAAAAGGGGAGAAAATATGATAACTCAACCAAACCAAATCCCTTTCCTTCTCTTTTTCCTTCTCTTCTCCTTCTCTTTCCTTCTCTTCTTCCTTCTCTTTTTCAAATAAAAGAAAAAAATAAAAAATATTCGAGCAGGCAGGAACAGCAACGAAAGTACCATGTTCTCTTCTAGTTTCATTGCTGTTCATGCCTGCTCAAATTTTTTCGCCTTGATTTTCAAGACATTAATCCGGTTCGAAATAAAAATATGACAGAAATAATAGATTTAAGAAATTTAATTTTAAAAATTTTACTGTGAATCCAGATAATGAGGTTGATTAGGATGCTTGAAATTTCAAAAAAGATGAAAATCTTCCTAAAAAGGAAAAAAAAAAACTTTTTTTTGTTGACAAAAATGAAAAAGAGGAGAAAAAATGATAACTCAACCAACCAAATCCCATTCTTCTCTTTTTTATTTCTTTCGTTTTTTTATTTTTATTATTATCGAATCACAATAAAAAAACATTTGTAAAAAATAATCGCGAGCGTTTCGGGACTCATAAAGCACCCTTATGAAGGCAAAGAAATAAAATAAAAATATCCCAGCAGTCAGAAACAGCAACGAAAGTACCATGCGCTCTTCTAGTTTCATTGCTGTTCATGCCTGCTCGAATTTTTTTGCCTTGATTTTTAAGAAATTAATCCGTTTCGAAATGTGATACATCAAATTTAGTTATTGACTAATTTGCACATGATCTTTTCATTTTTTCAAAAAATTTTTTTCAAAATGTTAATCAATGATTGAAAATGCAGATCATAGGGTGGATTAGGATGCTTGAAGTTTCAAAAGAGATAAAAAAATTTTCTGAAAAGGAAAAGAACAAACTTTTTTTTGTGAAAAAAATGAAAAAGATAAGCAAAAAATGATAACTTAACCAAACAAATCCCCTTCCTTCTGTTTTTTTCTTTCGTTTCTTTATTTTTATCATTATCAAATCAGAATAAAAAAACATTTATAAAAAATAATCACCAGCGTTTCGGGACTCATAAAGCACCCTTACGAAGGTAAACAAATAAAATAAAAAATATTGAAGCAGTCAAAAAAAGCAACGAAAGTACCATGCTCTCTTCTAGTTTCATTGTTGTTCATGCCTACTCGAATTTCTTGCCTTTATTTGTAAGACATCAATCCGGTTCGAAATAAACAAATGACAGAATTAACAGATTTAAGAAATTTATATAACAAAATTTAACTGTGATTCATCAAATTGAGTTCAAGGCAAGCAAATAAAATACAAAATATTTAAGCAGAAAGAAACAGCAACGAAAGTAGCTTGCTCTCTTCTACTTCTATTGCTGTTCCTGCCTGCACGAATTTTTTTGCCATGATAAGGGTGCTCTACGAGTGCCGAAACGTTTGTTATTATTTTTTTAGACAATTCTGTTGTAATTTGGAAAATTATTTTTAATAGTTCAATCTTGAAGACTACAATGGAAAATTCCTCAACTTTAACGATTTGTGATTTTAAACTCTTCAAATTTCAAGATTTGAAGTTAAAAATCTCTAATCTAAACGATTCTCAGTTTAAATGTTTTTAATTTTATAAAATTTGTAACTCAAATTTCTGCAATTTTGAAGATTTAAAATTAAAATTCAATCATTCCGATTAAATATCTTAAGATTAATTATTTTGTAATTTAATTTATATATTATAT
>JAAAKG020055367.1:0-18142 GCA_010014905.2 Druon quercuslanigerum | reverse complement strand
ACCTCCAGCCATGAAAGTGATGTAGCCATTGCTAATTCCAATTGGTGCTTTGAATTCCTAAAATTTCATGTCGAAATATATTCCATTCATAATAAAATACTGGAACTTTTAACCAAAATATTATTTTATTAACAAAAGAGATAAATTTTCAACGACACAAAATTATTTTTTAACCAGTTAAATTAAACGAAAAAAGAGAATTTTTTTTTCAAAAATATTAATATTCAACAATGGAGTTAAGTTCTTCTGTTAAAGAGTAGATTTTTTTAAATTGAATTTTAAACCGGGAAAGGTTGAATTTTTAATAGAAAGTTAATTTGAAAAAAGATGAATTTTTAACATAATAGTTTAATTTTCATTTAATGAAAATAATTTTCAACAAAAAAAAGCGAATTTTTAACAAAAGAGTCAAATTCTTTACCAAAGAGGAGAATCTTAAAAACAATTAATTTTAATCAAAAAAATACGATTTTTCAACCAGTTTAAATCAACTAAAAAGCGAATTTTGAATTGGTTTAAACCAACTCAAAAATACTAATTTTAAAAAAATAGTTAAATACTTATTTAAAAAAACGAATTAAAAAAAAAAAGTTTCAACCAAAGAGGTGAATCTTCAAAAAAAATGCATTTTTTATAAAGTATTTCAATTTACAACCAAAAAAGGTGAAATTTTAACCAAATAGTTTAACTTTTAACCAAAAGGATGAATTTCCCACCCCCAAAATTCTACAAGAAAAGACAATTTTTTAATAAAATATGTGAATTTTCAACAAAATAGATGATATTTTAAAACAAAATACATAAAATTACAAAAAAAATTGTTGAATTTTTAATCAAAATAGACGATTTTCCACGTATAAAGTTAATTTTCTATCAATGAATTAAATTTTGGTATTAAACAACTTAGATTTTAGAAAAATAGTTGAATTTCCTGTGACAAGAGATGAATTGTAAACGAAAAAATATGAACATTCTGAAAAAATAAGAATTGTCTGCAAAATATTTAATCGGTTAAAGAAATAAGATCATTTTCAAACAGAAGCATTTTTTACCAAACTAGAAAAGATCAATTTTTAACCAAAACTGGAAATGCATAGTTAAAAAAGTGAATTATTAAACAAAAAAAACTCTTTTCATCAAAATAGTTAAATTTTCAACCAAATAAATGAATTTATCAAATAAAATAATGAATCTAAGCAAAAATTAACTTTTAACAAAAGATTTCAACATGCTACCAAACAATTGAATTCAGAACCAAAAATATGATTTTTTCCGAAAAGATTAATTTTCACAAAAAATACAAATATTTATTAAAACACGTGAATTTTCAATAAAAAAAAGTCAAATAAAAATCGGAATTTTGTAATAAGAAAGATAATAATCAAACATAAATAAAATAGTTGAGTTTTCAGTTAAAAAATTATTTTTTATCTAAATTTGAAATGAATTATAAACAAAACAGTTAAATTTTTAACCAAAGAGATAAATCGCTGACAAAAAAAATGAAAAAAATGACTTTAATCAAATATTTGCATTTTCAAAAAAATAATTAAATTTTAAATCAATGAGTATAATGTTTAAACCAACCAAAGAGATAAATCTCCTACAAAAAAAAAATCAGAAGAAAAGATGACTTTATTAAAAAAGTTGCATTTTCAACAAAATAATTTAATTTTTATCCAACAACTATAATTTTTAACCCAGCGAGATAAATTCTGATCTTGTCATAATCTATTTTAGGTGATTGACTTCAAAAATTATTTCAAATACTATCTAGATAATAATAAAAAAATTCGATTTCAATCTTCATTTATCATATTTTGTACTCTTTTAAACTTCCTTTATATTTTTGAAAATGTCAAAAAAAATATTTGGATACAATGTTTAGAAGACAAATTGTTGGTCGTGGTAGACTAGACAGTACCCGATCAAAGCCCGAAAAGACGACTAAATGAAGAAAAACTTTAATTATTTTTAATGTTAATTTTTCGCCTTTGATACACTTTAACACCCCCGCAATTTTTGGAAATGTTCAAAAATATATTTTTGTCTAGTGCTTAGAAAATTTTCTGGTCATGACAGGCTAGTCAGCGCCCGATTAGGGCCCGAAGCGTCCGTCTTGATTAGATGATTAGATGGATTAGATCAGTCACCGGTTTCTAATTAACAAATCACTATCAGTTTCATGATAAGTAATCAGACTAATTAATAAAAATCTTAGGAAGTAGAAGGCCAAGCATACTACCTGTGCCAGACATGTTGACGAGTTCCACCTTGAATCTACCTGGTCAGGAATCTCTAGATCACGAGGGAGATGAGTCAGAAGATGAAATGGATGACGACGTACCCTGGAGATCACCAAGTGAAAAGATAGCGTGAGTATCAGATTTAATTTCTTCAGATTAAGCAATATTCTTAAAAATATTATATTCAGAGATATAAAAATATTGAAAAACGAAAATTTCAAATTCAGCAAAAAAATATATTTTTTAAATATAGGCTTGTATAAAATAACTTTCCACAATTAGTTTTAATAATAAAAATTAAGTAGTAAAAAGATGAAGTAGGAAGATAGTCGTAGTGATAAAAGCATAAACGTTTGACTCACTGTGTCGGTTCGCGGGTTCGATTCCCGCAAACTTTCAAGTCTTTTGTTTTACTTTTTAGCGATATCATTTCTTACAAGATTTTAAAAAATATTAAAACAGATTATAAATCAATATTTTAACAAACTAAAATAATTTTCAGTAGATTAGAATAAACAAATTTCTCATTTTTATTTCCTCTAGTTTTTATTTATCCAACAATTTTTTTCTTTTTGAGCAAATGTTTTTTAATGAAGATCTTTTTCAAGTTACGTTAGGTACATTTTATTTTTATTTTCAGATGTATACATTCACTTGATTATCGGACGTGAAATAGGATTTTAAATTTAATTTTAATCTAATTTAGATACATAAAATTTAAACAAATTTGTTTCTAACATTATAAATAAACTATTCAACAAACGTCATATTTTCGTGATTTGCAATGATTAGCTATTTTAAATAAAATAGGACAGATAATAATGTGCGCTTATAATTGGTTGAGAATAGATGCTATTTACGAATTTTATAAATAATTTTAATAAACAAGTGCACGATTTAACTGTTTTTTCATTAATAGGCTTAATTTTTTTACGATATCAACTTTGACTGTTTTAAAGACTGTTATAGTTTTCATAGTAAAAAAGCTATAAATTATATAAAAAAAGCATTTGCTTATAAAAATTCCTAATATAAATAACAATATTTATAATTATAAAAAAACAATGATGATTTTCTGGCAAAACATTTCAAGTCGATTATAGAAAAATATAGAGCACATTCATGAAAAAAATTGTTAAAGTGTACATTTATTTATAAAAATTATTTAAATAATTGATAAACAGCAGCTATGCTTTACGAATTGTAAGGGCATTTTAAACAAAATCTATCGATTTAAAATAGCTAATTATTGCAAATCACAAAAAATTGACTTCTTCAATAATTTGTTCATAATATTGTAAATAATTTTTTTCCTCACTCTGTCTAAATGGAAATTGTTTTTAGTTAGTCATTACATTGATTTATGCCTCTTTAACTTTTTTTTAATTTTAAACTCAATAAAAAAATTTGAAATAATTTTTAACCTTGTTGTTCAATCACAATTTTTGTTTATTCCTAAAAAATAAAAAATGAAAATCTGTTAAGAAATTCTACTGATAGTCGCTTTTCGTCCAAAAAATTATCAGGTTTGAAAAGTTGATTTTGTTTTTAAAAATTAAATGTAACTAAAGAATAAATAGATTTTTTCCGAAAAATTTTTAATTGTTTTCAATAAATTTGTATTCAAAGGCAAAGATGAGATTTAAAAATTACTTTAAAAAAAGATCCAATTTATTTGCAACCAAATGCATTTATGTAAAAATCTTAAGCTTAATAAAAAAAATTCTTAAAAATAATATTCAGTAAGTTAAAATATTTTTAACCATTTTTTTATGTTTACATTGAATAATAAGTTAAAGCTCTAATTCAAGAATTGAAAAAATTGGAGAGCTTACTTCTCATTCTTTTATCGACATATACGTAACAATAATGCTAAATTACAATTTTTAATAAGTCCAAAGTCATTGCTAATGCTATAAGCAAATTTTATAAACAATTGCATATCATAGCCATTTCACTCTGTAAAACTTTGTCTTATTAAAAAATTGGGTTCAAAATTTATCGGCAATGAATAATATTGTACGATTTATTAGTAAATAATAACAATTGTTAATTGTTTAATAAATTTTATAAACACATAAAAATTGGCGTCCATTTTCAACCGGCAGATTTCGCTTTTTAATATAAATTAATGTTAAATTGGTTATAAAAATCTTTCCGTATGACAATTTGCCAACAAAAAATCATTTTTTATATTATAAACAATTTTGTAAAAAATGCACTACTTGTCCGCTTGTCAATAAATGGATTTGACTTTTCGGTACAAAATTGACTGCCAGTGATTTACAATGGACCTTATTTATCAGGAGACAATTTTTTTTTTTAATAGTCAAATTAAATATTATACACAAATACAGATTTTCTTCTATTTTTATACGGCAGATTTCTTTTTATTTTACAAAATTAACTCTAAATTGCTTTAAAAAATTCCTTTCCTCTATAATACCATATCAAAGAATATTAATTTTTTATTTTGTAAACAATTTTATAAACAATATAACTATCTGATTACTTTTCAACAAATGGATGTAGTTTTTTTTACAAAATCGACTGCCAACGACCCAGAAAGATAAATATTTACTAGAAGACTTTATCAGGTAACATATTTTATTATTTATTTAAATAAATTGTATCAACTAATACATCCCAGCAATCAAGACGCTTTCTTAGTCATTGACAGTCGATTTCATGAAAAAAAAAAGAAATTCATATAATGAAAAGTAGTCAAGCTGTGATTTTATTTATAAAATATTTTATAAAATAAAAAATTATTGTTCTTGATCAATTATCGCGAGGGAAGAAATTTTTAATTAATTTAGAGTTAATTCTGCTGAGAAAATAAAATCAGCTGGTTAAATATCGACAAAATCTTTATTTGTTCATTAATTGGTTTATAACACTAATAATTACTTTTGATTTTTTTAATATAAAATAATCATTATTTTTACATATATACTGAACAAAAAATTGAAAAATAAACTCTTCAAGTACTTTTAATCTTAAATTAGTACTTTCACTCATCAATTTTTTATAATAAAAATACAATAAAAATTCTTATTGTTGTAATCTGCTGAATATTATTTTTGAGGAGGGTTTTACTGATTTCAGGACGTTTTACATCATTATAACTAGTTGTAAAAAATTTGATTGTTTCTAAAGAAAATTTGAATATAAATTTTCTTGTTAAGTAAAAGATTAATAAGAATATATTTCAAAAACTGGTTCGCGCAAAAATCTTTGATATTAAGTTAACTTTATTTCTTAATAAAAACGCTTTAATTTGAATAAAACAAATCACAGGGAAAAAAATTAATAAAAAAAACTTTGATCTTATTATTTTATACAAGCTTATCTTTAAAACAATAATTTCGCGAATTTAAAAATTTCCATTTACTGAATCTCTCGTAGAATTAGAAATTTTTTAATTGAAGGTAAGATGACGCTTTATTTGATGATGCTGATTTAATACTTTTTACTTAAGAATTCATTACATATTTAATATTGTGGATTAATTTTAAATTAAGCTTCAGTATTAAATCTATATTACAGGATTTTTGCTTTATTTTTGAATATCGACATTGCTAGATTTTATAGAAATTAAATGATGAAAATGAAATTAAAAATATGTTGTGGCACGTAGTTAAAATTTTCGCTTGCATGGCACGTTCCTTGTGAACTGAATGTAGAATAGCTTTTTTTTTAAATTTATTAAAAAATTTTTTTTATTTCCCCTTACTTCCTTTCCTTATTCTATCTTTATTGCCCCTCATTTTTCATTCTTCCCCTCACTCGCACCTACTTCCCCTACTCCCGACCTAATTTTGCAATCAATAACCCTCACATTCCCACCCCTTATTTCCCCTTAGTTTCCCTAATTACTCTCCCATAATTTTCACACACGTCCCCTACTTCCCTTTCTTTTATTTTCTCTAATTCTCCTCGCCTTACTAAAACTTATTTTCCCTTATATTCTCTCAGTTCTTCTACTTACCTTCACTTCGCTAGCCCTGCTTTTCCTCACTGTCCCTACTTTCCTTACTCCTCTATCCCATTTCTTTTATTTTCCCTTTCACTTTCCCTTATTTCTCTACCTTTCATTTCCAACGCTTCTACTCCCTGTTATTTCTTATTACTTCCCCTGATTTGCCTTCCCTCATTTTCTCTTAGTTCTCTACTTCCTCTCTTCATAATTTTTCCACTTCCTTCAGTTCATTTAGCCAACTTTCTCTACTTTCGTTATTCCTTCACCCTTCCCTTATGTCCCTTAACTTTTAATTCAAACTTACTTCTTCTTCTTCGTATCTCTTCATTTACTCTAATTTCCTCTGCTTTCCTTTTTCGCACTTCCTCTTAATTCCAATACTTCTCCTACCTTCAGTTTCACTCCAATAACTTCTTTACTAGCCTTCCCTCGTTTCCCCTCACTTCTATCATTTTACTTCCTCTACTACTACTTTTCCTCTTACTTATTTAACTACTTAATTTTCCTAATTTCTCTCTCTTATTTTCCCTTTTATTATTTCCCGTTATTTCATTTCTCGCTTGCATGGTATGTTCCTTGTGAACTGATTGTAGAACATCTGATTTTTCAATTTAATTTTATACAAATTTTAAAGGAATCCACTCCCCCTCCCTAATGTTTTCTAATTTATTCTTTCTTACCTTCCTTATTCTACCTTTATTGCTCCACATTTTTCATACTTTTCCTCATTTAAACTTACTTCCCCTACTTCCAACCTAATTTTGCATCAGTAGCACTTACTTTCCCACCCCTTATTACCCCTCAGTTTCCCTAGTTACCCTCCGATAATTTCAACAAACGTCCCCTACTTCCCTTTCTCTTATTTTCTTAGCTTCACTTCCCTACACCTAATTTTCCACTATGTCCCTACTTTCCTCACTTTCCTATCCCATTTCTTTTATTTTCTCTTTCACTTTCATTTCTTTCTATACTTTTCATTTCCCACACTTTCTCTCCCCTTATTTCTTCTTTCTTACCCTGATTTTCCTTCCCTCATTTTTCGTTAGTGCCCTACTTCCTCTCTCAATATTTTTTTCACTTCGTTTAATTTCTTTCGCCAACTTGCCCTACTTTCCTTATTTCTTCACCCTCTCCCCATGTCCCGCGACTTCTAATTCAAACTCACTTTTTCGTCTTCATACCCCCTCATTTACTCTTATTTTCTCTGCTTTCCCCTTTCTCATTTCCCTTTAATTCCAATACTTCTCCTACCCTCAGTTTCATTCCCATAATTTTTTTTTACTAGCCTCCTCTCGTTTCCCCTCACTTCTAACATTTTTCTTCCTCTACTACTACTTTTCCTCTTACTTATTTAACTACTTAATTTTTCTAATTTCTTCGTCTTATTTTACCTTTTATTATTTCCCGTTATTTCATTTCTCTCTTGCACGGCATGTTCCTTGTAAACTAATTGTAGAATAGCTGATTTTGTAAATGTAATTTTGTGCTTATTTTAAAGAAATCCACTCCCCCTTCCTAATGTTTTCTAATTTCCCCTTTCTTCCCTTCCTTATTCTACCTTTATTGCTCCACATTTTTCTTACTTTCCCTCAATCGCACCTACTTCCCCTACTTCAAACCTAATTTTGCATCAGTAACCCTCACTTTTCCACTCCTTGTTTTCCATAAATTCCCCTAGTTACCCTGCCATAATTTCCACAAACGACCCCTACTTCCCTTTCTCTTATTTTCTCTCATTCTCCTCGCCTTATTAAAATTTATGTTCCCTTATATTCTCTAATTGCTTCCACTTACCTTCCCTTTGCTACCCCTACTTTTCTTTTCTGTCACTACATTCCTTACTCCTCTATCCCATTTCTTTTATTTTACCTTTCACTTTCCCTTTTTTTCTCTACCTTTTATTTCCAACGCTTCCTCTCCCCTGATTTCATACTACTTACCCCGATTTTTCTTCCCTCATTTTTCCTTAGTCCCCAACTTCCTCTCTCCATATTTTTTTCACTTTCTTTAGTTTCTTTAGCGAACTTTCCCTAAATTCCTTATTCTTTCACCCCCTTCATGTCCATAGAATTCTAATTCAAACTCACTTCTTCATATCTCCTCATTTACTCTAATTTCCTCTGCTTTCCTTTTTCTCATTTCCTCTTAATTTCAATACATCTCCTACCGTCAGCTTCATTCCCATAATTTATTTTACTAGCCTCCCCTCCTTTCTCCTTACTTCTAACATTTTTCTTCCTCTACTACTACTACTTTTCCTCTTACTTATTAACCTACTTAATTTTAAAAAAATCGACACACTTCCCCTCATTTGCACTTACTTCCCCTACTCCCAACGTAATATTGCAGCAGCAACCCTCACTTTCCCACCCCTCGTTTTCCCTCAGTTTCCCTAATTACCTTCCCATAATTTTCACAAACATCCCCTACTTCCTTTTCTCTTATTTGCTCTAATATTCCTCGCCTTATTAAAACTTATTTATCCTTGTAATCTCTCACTTCTTCTACTTACCTTCCCTTCGCTACCCTTACTTTTTCTCATTGTCCCTATTTTCCTTACTCCCCTGACCCATTTTTTTTATTTTCCCTTTCACTTTCCTTTCTTTCTCTACCTTTCATTTCCCACACTTTCTCTTCGCTTATTTTTTATTACTTACCCTGGTTTGCCTTCCCTCATTTTCCGTTAGTCCTCTACGTCCTCTTTTCATATTTTTTTGACTTCCTTTAGTTTCTTTAGCCAACTTCCCCTACTTTCTTTATTCCTTTACCCTTCCCTTATGTCCCTCGACTTCTAATTCAAACTTACTTCTTCATATCTCCTCATTTACTCCTATTGCCTCAGGTTTCCCTTTTCTCATTTCCCTTTACTTCCAATACTTATCCTACCCTCAGTTTTATTCCCATTATTTCTTTTACTAGCCTCCCCTCGTTTCCCCTCACTTTTAACACTTTTTTTTCTCTACTACTACTTATCCTCCCCTAATTACCCCTTAATTCTCCTAATTTCCCTATATTATTTTCCCTTTTATCGTTTCCCGTTCTTTCATTTCTACTCATTTCCTTGACTCACCTGTCCCTTATTTCATAATTTTTCTTGAATACCCCTACTACCTCTGCATCTTCTCTCCAATTTCTACTAATTTTCCCTATAATTTGCCTCCTTCGCTAATCATATTTTTTCCTCAATTCCCCTTATTTTCCTCCATATATTATCCCCCACTTTCTGTGGTTTTCTTTCCCCACTTTCTTTACTACTACTTTTCCTCTTACTTATTTAACTACCTAATTTTCCTAATTTCTCCCTCTTATTTTCCTTTTATTTTTTCCCGTTCTTTCATTTCCACTCATTTCCTTTACTCACCTGTCCCTTATTTCCCAATTTTACTCCAATACCCCTACTATCTCTACATCTTATCGCCACTTTCTACCAATTTTTCGCATAATTTCCCTCCTTCGCTAACCAAATTTTTTTTTAAATTCCCCTACTTTCCCTCCATAGATTATCCCTCACTTTCTCTGGTTCTCTTTACCCAGTTCCTCTACTTTCCTTTCTCTCGAACTCTTCACTTTTACTTATTTCCACTCACTTCCACTACTTCATCTTCCCTGATTTACATTTGTTTCTCATACTTTCCCTTTCATTATTTCCACTATTTGACATAACCTTATTTTCCCCTAATTCCTATACTTTCCTTCCTCTTATTTAAACTTACTTCCCCTTTCCATTATTTAACCCACTTTTCCGCCCCTCATTTCCCCTCAATTCTCCTAACCCGACTTTCTCGGGGCTACGAAACTCTGAAAATGGAAGAGGTATATAAAAATATAATTCTGATAATCATGGTAAAAGAGGATTGACATAATCCCTCGGGACTATAGAAATATGATCTTCTAAGTTTACGGTGCATCATTAAAATCCAGCAGACAAGACGTCGTTTTAGGGTGTTTCAGCCCCAATTTCTCAAAAGCCTTCCCTAATATTCAATCTTCAAAGCAAGATTGCTTTTCAGCTTACTACAATTCGCTAAACTTTTTAATCAAAGTTCAGTATTTAATAATAATTATACGCAGATAATAAATTTTTTCCCTGCAGCATTACATAAAATTTATTCTCCAAAAAGTATTTTTTATTTTTTTTTGCATGCATTTATTTATTACTAATATACCTATAAAACATAACAACCGAATTGCACAATTTTTTTGTATTTAGTGCACTTTTATCTTGTTGTGGTCTAATAATTGTGAGGCAGATAAAAAGCTTAATTCCCCGCACTGTCGAATAAAAACTATAAAGATGGTGGTACGGAACTAGATAACCAAAAGTTTTAATCGAAAAGATGTTTATTTCGTAAAAAATTCTTCAAATATCAAACGTACATTGAGGTCAAAGAATTTTTTTGAAATATTTTTTATAACAATAATTGAAATTTTAACGTGTAGATAACTTTTTCCAGATCAAGAATTAAAGAACTCATGAAATTTTAGTGCCAAAATTCTTGGTCGAATTTTTTGAAATGAAATAACATTTTTTTATTTCTACTTTTTTTGTCTCAATTAAGCAAAATTTCAGCGTGGGGCTAAATTTTGTTTAATTTTAAAATAGTGAATATATAGAAGTGTCAAAATTTCCAAGGAGGGTTTGGCGAAATTTAAAGTTAAAATTTATTGTTAATAAATTTTTTCTCCATGAATTTTGGTCATCATTTATTTGCTATCGATTTGTTGGATGTAGTTTACTGATTTTTGAAATGGTAATTGTAAACTGGACACACTTTTGATAAAGATTTCTTATTTTTTCAATAACAGTAATTTGTTGAAAATATAAACAATTTATTTAAATAAATAAAAATAAATATAACTTTTTTATCTATTTTTTTATTTTTTATCATCAAATATCAATCTTTATTTCATAATATATTACATGAAGAAAAAAAACATGAAAACTTTCATCGAGTCGCAAGTTATTGCTTTTTCTCGCTCAGCACTCTGCGCGCGCCGCCCCACAGTGGGAGGAAATGCCCTTTTTTCTTTCAAAAATTTCCAGTGCCTTCAATTTTGGTCCGATTTTGATTTAAAAAAATTAAAGTTGATGAAATTTTTAAGAGCTTGACGCTTCGAACTTTTGTCTCCTCTATTTGTTTATTAATAATTTTTCCCCTCAAACTATGGAAAAACTGAAATTTTGTACATAACAATTTTTTCCGCTTTATTAATTGTTCAGGGAAACTTTGTATTGTATAAATAAATGTTAAGGGTCTCATATAATACAAATTATTTATTTAATATTCTATTTATTTGTTATAAACAAATTTTATGAGCAAATTGACTATAGTCTTATTATCGGCAAATAATTTTTTTTGCTATAAGTGCTTCAAATTATTGTAGGAATGACATTTAATTACAAAATTAATTTAAAAGTTTATAATAATTATTGTTTTAAACAATTATTGTGGCAAAATATTAGAATTTGAGATTTTACAATTTCCTCCCACAGTGAGAGGAAATGCACTTTTTTTTTTAATTTCCAGAGACTTCAATTTTGGCCCGATTAGAAAAAAAAAAAAGTTTATTAAATTGTTTAGAGCTTGACGCTCGAAACTTCTGTCTCCTTAATTTGTTTATTAATAATTTTTCACTCAAAGTAGGGAAAAACTGAAATTTTGTACATAACAATTTTTTACGCTTTAATAACTGATTTGGTAACCTTCATATTATTTTAAATGAAGGTTTAGGGACTGATAGAATACAAATAATTTGTTTAGTACTCCATTTATTTTTTATAAACAAATTTTATTTTAATTCTGTTTGGTAAAAGTGCTTCGTATAAATGTAGGAACTACATTTAATTACAAAACTAATCAGATAGTTTATAATATCCATTGTTATATATTCCTTAAAATAATAAAGATTTATTAATATTTCATAAAATAACACAATTTAATTTTTTATAAACAAATTATATAAACAAATTCAACATTTTCGCCCTTTTACAGAGAAAAAAATTTTTTGAACTGGAAATATTTTAATCTGTTGAAAAAATGACTGCTTGTCACAAAAATATTTAAGAAATCAACAATAAACATTTTTATAAATAATTCTTGTGACAAAATATTCGAATGTAAATTTTTATAAAAATTTTAATATTTTTTCATCGCTAGAATGGCTACGGATATTTCTAAAAAATATGTATTTTTGATAATATTTCGTAAAATATAACAACTTAAATGTTTATAAACAATTTATGTGAAGAAATTTCAAATTTTGGTAGTTTGACTTGAAAAAAGTTGAATTAATACAAAATCTTTTGACAATAACCCACCGACTTGGCCAAAAAAATTTTACATTTGATAAAAACTTAAACTTAAATATTTTTTCGAAAGAATTGTTAAGAACAGTGGTTATTCTTAACTTTTCTAATATTTAAGTGCAAAAAAAATTGTTTACTGATAATAAGACTATTATCAATTTGGTCATAAAATTTGTTTATAACAAATAAATAGAATAATAAATAAATTATTTGTATTCTATGAGTCCCTAAACATTCATTTTAGACAATATAAATTTACCTGATTAATTAATAAAGCGGAAAAAATTAATAAACAAAAAGAGGACCAAAATTATAAAATAACATTATAAAATAAAGATTGATATTTAATGATAAAAAAAATTAGGTAGAGAAGTCATATTTATTTTTATTTATATAAATAAACTGTTTATATTTTTAACAAATAGCAGATAAATAATGACCAAAATTCATCCATAAAAATGTTATTAACAATAAATTTTAACTTTGAATTTCGCCAAACCGCTCAAATAGTAATTTTCCTTCATCCTTGGGAACGGAATAAAGTAATTTTCGCGGAAAAAGCACAAGCATAAAAAAACCAGATTTCTCACTTTGCCTAGCTGGGTAATTGATGAACGAGATACTCTGTTGGACTCCGCCAGATGGCAGCACGTTATGCACACAGTAAATAAAGTATATCGCCTAGCGGAATCCGGCGCAGAGTATTTATTTGTCCGCGTTTATTTTTCCCTCTAACAATTACCTAACTGAATATTGCCCCGTTTCACCCATTACCCGCAACATTTCTGACACCTATTTTTTTCTGTATTTGATTTGACAGATTTTTATTGTTGCTATTTTGAAAAATTCTCATTTGTTTGGTAATCTAATTCCGTAATTCCACCCTTAATATGTCGTTGCATCCTCTGTGTCTCTGAACCCATTTCCTCAATATACGAGATTTTTCTCACGATCAATGTGCATATCCTCACAATGTCTCTGGTTGCCTGTACTACAAACGTGACGTCGTTGCATTCAATGATGTCCTGCCTGAAATGTCACCCTGTAATCTCGTGGATGTTTTCGATGTCTTCCTTCCTGTATCACCTTTGTGCACTTCGTCTTTCTCTACGCCACGTCACGAACGACTTACTGCCTGCAGCTTTAAGGGGTGAGTCCGCTTTGTTTAAATTTCCATAGAAAAATCACAAATAAAAATAATAAAACATGATTCACTTTTAATCTTGGAAATATAATCAAAGACTCTCTTTGTTTTTTAGTATCACAGGAAATTTCATCTACATAGCCCCCTCCCAGAATCCCCCTCCTTAAACCATTATCCGTCCAGCACTCCCTTTTTATCTCACTTCTTTCTTTTATACTTTCCCTCTCTTTACTTCTTGTCACATCAACTACTTCCTTACCAATCACTTCCCTAATTTTGACACTTTTTACTTTTCTTCGCTACACCTGATTTCCGTGCTTTCCCTCCTTTCACTACTTTTACTTCCTTCCTCACTTATTCTACTTCCCTCAACTAAACCTTACCACCGTCACGTCTCCTACTTCCCCTCCCTTTAGTCACGTTACTTTTCCTGTTTTCATATTTTCGCTCGCTACCTCTTGTTCCCGTACTTTACCTTTCCTCACTTCTTCTTACTTCTCTCCACTTTTCGTACTGCATGTACTTTATGTCCTTTTTTTCCCTACTCTTTGTCCTTTGCCTCTCGCAAATCTACCCTCTTTCACAGCACCACTCCCTTGTTCCCCCTACTCCTCCCGTTACCTTACTACTCCCTGCCTCATCCCCCACTTCCCTTTATCCCTTCTTTTTCTTTCCTTTACTTTTCTATATTCTTCTTATTTCCCTCACCTAAGCTTACTTTCCTTCTTCCTACTTCTCCGCCCTGCTACTGCATTTCCATACTGTCTGTACTTCGCTTCTCTACACTTCTCTTTACTTCTACTACCCCTACTTCCTTTCCGATCAAATCAATTTATTTTCGTTCATTTCCTTAATTTCTTCCTAGTTCCCCTCAACGTCTCATACTTCCTCTTTCCTCACATCCTCTCCTGGGAGAAAATTACGATGCACGGAATAATATATTAATAATAATACGCGGTATTTAAAGAAACTTTGCAAAATAAATCGAGTTATACAAACAAATGAGATCAAGGAAAGGAACGAAAGCAACTTTCATGAAATTTACAAACTACCCTTACGAAAAAAATATTATAGGAAAGTTAGTATAGGTCTATAATTTACTGTATAAAAATCTTATTTGAGTGCTTATTTCAGGTATTATAATAAGACTCAGAAAAAATAGTCTTATCTGGTGCTAAAATGTGATCACTGGTATTTTGTTATATATTTAAAAAAGCAGCCCGGGAGGGGTAGTAGGTGGTAGGGGAAGTGTGAGGAGAGAAAGCTATGAAAAATAAGGGATTGTTATTATAAAGAAGAGGATCAGTAGGGAAGGAGAAGTGAGAATAAGTGCTGGAATTAAGGAAAGAGGAAATAGGGGAATTAGGGGAGGGAAGCAGAGGAAGTTAGGATAGGTAAGTAGAGGAGAAAAAAGTAGGAGAAGGGATGGAAAATAAAAAAATGAAGTGATGGGGTTGCAAGGAGAGGAAAAAAGGGAAGGGATGGAAAGTAGAGTGATCAAAGGGGAAGTAGACAAAAGAAGGGAGGGTAGTAGAATCTTTAAAAGTAGTTAAAATTCTCTAGATATTATTTTAAATCCCTTAAAAATAAATTCAATTTATTACCTAAAGTTCTCTGGAAATCCCTTGAAATTGGTAACATCCTCTCAAATACTTTAAATATTTGCCGGTCCTATTAAATACTTCTTAATTCACGTGGAATTCTTTCTAATTCCTTAAAATCTTTGGCAACCCTAGAAAATTCTTTGACATCCTTAAAATTTTTTTAATCTCTTAAAATTCTTCGGAATCTTTTAAAATACGTTTAACTAAAATTCTATAAATTTCTTTACAATTTTATTAGTTTCTTAATATTTTATTATATCGAATAAATAGGTAGAAATCCCTTGAAATGAAATTATTTTTATTCTCTAACACTTTCTATAAATTAGTTTAAATTCCTTAACCCTTTCCGGCATACATTTTTCAGGGAAACGAGTTTTCATGAAAATTGGTACATAGGGGTGTTTGGGGTCGCTGATTACGAATCTAAACTCAAATTTTGAAAATTCAAAATGGCGGATCCAATATGGTGGCTAACATTTGGAATATTTTTGGATTTTCTTCTGAAAATTGGTGTAAGGGGGTTTTTGGGATCACTGATCACGAATCTGGACTCAGATTTAGAAAATTCAAAATGGTGGATCCAATATGGCGACCTCAGTTTGGAATAATTTGTACTTTTTTTTTAGAAATAGTATACAATTTTTTGGGGATCTTTTTGGGTCGCTTATCACGAATCCGAACTCAGATTTTGAAAATTCAAAATGGCGGATCCAATATGGCGGCCAAAAATATGGAATTTTTTTGTTTGAAAATTTGTGTACAAAAAGAAGTGAAGTTCGAACTAAATGGTTATGTAGCTCATGTAACGTACCATTATGTTATAATCAAACAAAAATTGCTTCTCGAAGTACCATTCATGAAAGATACACACAAATCGAAAAATAATTACAAAATTAGCAATGTAAACATATTTAAAAAAATTATAAAACACAAAAAAAAAATTATAAAAGAAAAAATAACAAATAATTATAAAAGATAAAGAGTATTTTAAAAAATTGAAATTGAATCAACTGCAACTGTTATGCAACTATGAAATTGGTTATTTGAGGTTAAAAGTCGCCATATTAGTACCAATTTTCTGAAGTTTCAAAATCTCAATTCAGATTCGCCATCTTTTATCCGCCATTTTGAATTTCCCAATATCTGAGTTCATATTCGTAATCACTGATCCGAAAAACCCCTGTATACCAATTTTTAAATAAAATCATAAATATTCCCAATTTCGGCAGCCATATTGGATCCGCCATTTTGCATTTTCAAAATATGAGTCTAGATTCGTAGTCAGCAACCCCAAAAACCGTTATGTACATATTTTCATAAGGATATAATTGAAAGTTTTTTAAATAATGAATTTTTTCAAGAAAAAAGGGGTTTTTTCATCTTTGTTTGTAAGCATTAACAAATTATTAAAAAAATGTAGACCCTTCGGACATAAATTTTAATTTTCTATCATCCTGCGAGCATGAAATTTAAAAAAAACTTGTGTAAAATCAAAAAAAAAACTACTCTGAAATCGCAAAAAATGATATGAAAATAGGTGGGAATACGGTATTCCCAACATGCCACAAAGGATAAAAATTAATTGAAATTTTCGAAAATGGCAAAACTCGAGTAAATAAAGAAAAAATTATTCCAAGGTTCTTTAATTGAAGGTAAATTATTTTTTTTTCATAAATTTTTCCTAATAAATACTGTTTAAATCCCGAATCTTCATTAAAATCTTTATAGATTAAGTGAAATTCCTTATATTGTGTGACATTTTTTTTTAATCTATGAAATTACTAAAAATCCCTAGAATTTCAATGAAATTTCAATTTTTTTAGTTCTTTTAAATCCCTTAAACATTCAGAATAATTTGAAATTTCTTTAAATGTTTAGAAATCCTAAAAAATTGTTAAATAAATCTTAAAATACCTTAAAAGTTTTCGAAAATTTTGGGATCGCTAAGAATTTTTCTGAATTTATTTCTTTTAATTTTTTTCACAAATTTCTCTAAAATTGTCCTAAAATATTTAAAATTCTTTGAAATATAATAAGATTTCTCATATTTCCTAAAATTATTAAAATTCAAATAAATTCTTTTAATTAAATTTATTTTATTCACAAAAATTCCATAGAAATTATTTAAAATCCTTTAAACTCTATGGAATTCTTAAAAATATTTTAAAATATTTTAAATACTTGGAGAAGCAATACAATTATTTAAATTTTATGATTTTTCCTGAAATACCTTAAAATATCTTTTTAACCTTTTGAATCACAGAAACCCCTTAAAATTTAATTTAATTTAATTTATTTTCCGAATTTCTCTTAATTTTTATGAGAGAAAAGCTAAAAGGCCGTAGCAGGATAAGCATGGTCTGGGTGCCCCCGCTCGAATGTGATCCATATTGCGGTGGCAAGTGGCTTCCCGAATAAGATAAATTAACCCCAAGTATTAACTAGAAATAAAATTTTTTACGAAAGTTATAAACAAATTTTAAAAAATCAAAAAATCCAATTTTCTTGAAAACGGCTCCACCGATCATGATGGTCAAAATATACGTTATAGAGGGTACTAAGGATGTTCCGAAAAAAATTATAAGAGGATAAAAAAAATTATTAAAATTTTTTAATAATTCTTTTAAAAGGAATTATTTATTGAACACCAACCATTTTTATTCTATATCATGCTCACATTCAAGGAATCAATATATATTTTTGAAAAAATAATCCAAGCATTACTTCATAGTTCAAAAAAAGAAAAGCTATTTTTGGCCCCTCAAATGTTAGCAATTCAATAAGAATGAGGGGCCAATTTAATTTTTAGCTTATGACGCAGTAAGTTATACGCAATGGTGTAATAAAATTCAGATGCAA